>JAJEJO010050539.1:0-25822 GCA_020662805.1 Glaucomys volans
ATTTTTTGGCTCCTCTAAATATAGAATCATGGCATCATTAAAAAGGGATAGTTTGAGCTCCTTTTTCTATTTGTATCCCTTTAATTTCTTTGGTCTGTCTAATTGCTCTGGCTAGAGTTTCAAGGACAATATTGAATAGAAGTGGTGAAAGAGGGTATCCTTGCCTAGTTCCAGTTTTCAAGGGGAATGCTTTCAGTTTTTCTTCATTTAGAATGATGTTGGCTGTAGGCTTAGCTTAGATAGCCTTTACAATGTTTAGGAATGTTCCTACTATCCCTATTTTTTCTAGTGTTTTGAGCATGAAGGGGTGCTGTATTTTATCAAATGCTTTCTCTGCGTCTATTGAAATAATCATGTGGTTCTTGACTTTAAGTCTGTTGATGTGATGAATTACATTTATTGATTTCCGGATGTTGAACCAACCTTGCATCCCTGGGACAAAAGCCTCTTGATCATGGTGCACTATCTTTTTAATATGCTTTTGTATGTGATTTGCTAAAATTTTGTTAAGAATTTTTGCATCTAAGTTCATTAGGGATATTGGTCTGAAATTTTCTTTTCTTGATGCGTCTTTGTCTGGTTCTGGTATCAGGGTGATATTGGCTTCATAGAATGAGTTTGGAAGGGTTCCCTCCTCCTCTATTTCATGGAATACTTTGAGGAGTATTGGAATGAGCTCTTCTTTGAAGGTCTTGTAGAACCCGGCTATGAATCCATCTGGTCCTCGACTTTTTTTTGTTGGTAGGCTTTTGATGACTTCTTCTATTTCACTGCTTGAAATTGTTCTATTTAAATTATGTATATCCTCTAGATTCAGTTTGGGTGGCTCATATGCTTCTAGGAACCTGTTGATATCTTCGAGATTTTCTATTTTGTTGGAGTATAAGTTTTAAAAATAGCTTCTAATTATGTTTTGTATTTCAATAGTGTCTGTTGTGATATTTCCATTTTCATCATGAATTTTAGTAATTTGAGTGTTCTCTCTCCTTCTCTTCGTTAGTGTGGCTAAGGGTTTATCAATTTTGTTTATTTTTTCAAAGTACCAACTTTTTGTTTTGTCAATTTTTTGAATTGTCTCTTTTGTTTCAATTTCATTGATTTCCACTCTGATTTTAATTATTTCCTGTCTTCTACTACTTTTGGTGATGATCTGTTCCTCTTTTTCTAGGGCTTTCAGCTGTAATGTGAGTTCATTGATTTGTTGACTTTTCATTCTTTTATTAAATGCACTCCATGCAATGAGTTTTCCTCTTAGCGCTGCTTTCATAGTATCCCAGAGATTTTGATATGTTGTATCTTTGTTCTCATTGACCTCTAAGAATTTTATAATTTCCCCACTAATGTCTTCTGTTATCCATGCATCATTCAACAGCATATTATTTAATCTCCAGATGTTGGAGTAGTTTCTGTTTTTTATTTTATCATTGATTTCTAATTTCATTCCATTATGGTCTGATAGAATACAAGGTAATATCTCTATCTTTTTGTGTTTGCTAAGAGTGGCTTTGTGGCGTAACATATGGTCTATTTTAAAAAAGGATCCATGAGCTGCTGAGAAGAAAGTGTATTCACTTATTGATGGATGGAATATTCTATATATGTCTGTTAAGTCTAAGTTAACAATTTTGTTATTGAGTTCTATGGTTTCTTTGTTCAATTTCTGCTTGGAAGATCTGTCCAATGGTGAGAGAGGTGTGTTAAAATCATCCAGTACTATTGTGTTTTGGTCTATTTGGTTCCTGGAATTTAGAAGGATTTGATCGTCGTACATGGATGCGCCAATGTTTGGGGCATAAATATTTATAATTGTTATGTCTTGCTGATTTATGCTTCCCTTAAGCAGTATTAAATGCCCTTCTTTATCCCTTCTAACTAATTTTGCCTTGAACTCCACTTTATCTAATATGAGGATGGAAACCCCGGCTTTTTTACTGAGTCTGTGTGCGTGGTATGTTTTTTCCATCCTTTCACCTTTAGTCTGTGGGTATCTTTTTCTATGAGATGTGTCTCTTGTATGCAGCATATTGTTGGGTCTTTCTTTTTAATCCAATCTGCCAGTCTGTGTCTTTTGATTGATGAGTTCAGGCCATTAACATTCACGATTATTATTGAAATGTGATTTGTTTTCCCAGTCATTTTGGCTTATTTTAGGTTTTTAACTCGACTTGGTTTCTCCTTTATTTGGCTATTCCTTTAGGGTAGTTCCTTCCTAAGTTGACTTACATTGTTTTTCTTCATTTCTTCCTCATGGAATATTTTGTTTAAAATGTTCTGTAGTACTGGATTTCTATTTGTAAATTCTTTTAGCTTTTGTTTATCATGGAAGGATTTTATTTCATCTTCAAATCTGAAGGTAAGTTTTGCTGGGTATAAAATTCTTGGTTGGCATCCATTTTCTTTCAGACCTTGAAATATGTTGTTCCAGGCCCTTCTTGCTTTTAGGGTCTGTGTTGAGAAATCTGCTGATAACCATATTGATTTCCTCCTGAATGTAATCTGATTTTTTTCTCTCACAGCCTTTAAAATTCTACCTTTATTTTGTATGTTAGGTACTTTCACTATGTGTCTTGCTGTTAATCTATTATAGTTTTGTACATTTGGTGTCCTATAAACCTCTTGTATTTGATTTTCCATTTCATTCTTAGGATGTGGAAATTTTCTGATATTATTTCATTGAACAGTTTATTCATTCCTTTGGTTTGTTTCTCTGTGCCTTCCTCAATCCCAATAACTCTCAAATTTGGTCTTTTCATGATATCCCATAATTCCTGTAGGCTTTGTGCATGACTTCTTACCATCTTCTCTGTTTGGTCAACTTTATTTTCAAGATTAAATATTTTGTTTTTAAAGTCTGAGGTTCTGTCTTCCAGGTGATCTAGCCTGTTGCTTATGCTGTCTATTGAGTTTTTAATTTGATTTATTGTTTACTTCATTTCCAGGAGTTCAGTTTTTTTTTTTCAGAATCTCTATCTCTTTTTTGAAATGATCTTTAACTTCCTGTAACTGTTCTTTTAACTGTTGATTGGTGCGATCATTCATTGCCTGCATTTGCTCTCTCATCACATCGTTTGCTTCTCTGATCATTTTAATTATGTACACTCTGAACTCCCTTTCTGACAATTCTTCTGCCCTGCTATCATTGGATTCTGTTGATGTAGCATCTAGGTTTGTTTGAGATACTTTCTTCCCCTGTTTTTTCATGTTGTTCCTCTATCCTCTCTTTTATCTGTGAGATTCTGAGGTATTGTAGCTTCCCCCTTATAGGCTTGTGGTGTCCCAACAGGTTTCCAATACCTCACCTCCTAGTCTTTAGTAACACTAGATCACGGGCTGGCGCCAGGGTAGGGTATGTCTGGGCCTCTGGGCTGGTCCTCCTTGCAGTTGCCCCCATGCAGAATTCCCACAGGAGCACTCAGGTCCAACATACCAGGTGCAGAGGTCTCAGGCCTCTGCGCTGAGCTGAGCCTGGTGTGTGTCTCTGTGCCTATCTCCCGGACCTGCTAATTTCCTACTTTTTTTTTTTTTTTTTTTTTGGTACTGGGGATTAAACCCAGGGCACTCGACCACCGAGCCACATCCCCAGCCCTATTTTATATTTATTTAGAGACAGGGTCTCACTGAGTTGCTTAGGGCCTCGCTAAGCTGCTGAGGTTGGCTTTGAACTTGTGATCCTCCTGCCTCAGCCTCCCAAGTGCTGGGATTACAGGCGTGCGCCACCGCGCCCGGCAATTTTCTACTTTTAAAAGCATAGTTTTACTCTCACCACACATTCTCAACAGTGCTTCTTGGTTTTGCATCATCTTGAAATCATATGAATAAATTGTACAGAATGTCCTTATGTGACTGAATCCTTTCATTCAACATTATGTTTGGAAGATCCATGCTATTTTGTGTAGCTGTATGCATTCACTTTTGTGACTCTACCACAACTGATTATCTATTCTCAATTCTACAATTCACTATTCCATTGAAACACATCTGGGTGGTTTGCAATTATTACACAGATGATGTTATATACATTTTCACATGTCTTAGTGCACATGTGAATATATGTCTGTATGTGACAGGTTATCACATTTATGACCATTTTTCACCCCTTTCTGTGTCTACACTCACCTTCATGTAACTTTATATAATCTTCTTACTCTGAATCTGGAATCAGCCAAATAAATTTCAGTAACAGTAGTGTAAATAGAGGCTTAAAAAACACTTAGGTTATTAATTTTCCTTACCCTTACTTCTGTGCCATCACTGAAAGAATAATACAAGGTTAGCCTTAAATAAGATGAGAACAACACATCTGATGGTCCTATTGCCCCATCTGAGAACCAGCCAACTGCCAGAACCTGGGTAAACCCCGATAAGACCCACAAAGTCATCCACTGACTAAGCCAGTTTCATTACCACCTTATAGAATTATAAACTAAATAAATGCTTATTCTTGTTTACTATTGGAGTTTTGTGTTGTGATCAAGTATTACTGCCATGGAATTTGTTTTCCCCATCCAAAATTCATGTGTTCAAGCCCCTGACTCCAAGGTGATGGCATTTTAAGAAGGTCTTTGGGAAGTAATTAGGTTTAGATAAGGGCAAGCCCCTCATTATGGGATTAGCGCCCTTATAAGAAAAGTCTCTCTCTCTCTCTTTCTCCCTTCCCCAAGTTCCTAGAATGTAAGGACATAGTGATAAGATGGATCATCTGCAAATCAAGAAAGGATTCCCCGGAAACAACCATGATGGCACCCTGATCTTCCACACAAGACACAGTATCATGTTTTAATTTCCTTAACTTATGTTCACCTTCACCGTTCAGAAACTATCCTTCTCTTGGCTTCATTATCACCCCATGGTTGCAGTGCTCACTCACATCTCCCATTGCATCTCTCCTTCATGATTGTGGCCCATTCCCCAGTTGTGGTCACATCATAGGCCTCGCCTGTTCTTTATATCCTTTAGGTATTCTTTCTGACTCAGGCAACTACAACTTCCACACATTTAACTATTATCACTGCTGATTAATGCCAAGTATATGTCTCTAAGCCTGTACAATAACAGGAACTCCACCATTTTGCTACTGCAGATAATTTATAGACTCTGGTTATATAAATAAATAAATATTTAAATATGCATTTAAATATATTGTATGGGAGATTTAGTGGTTTATGTCTTTTTAAGTTTGAATTAGTGTATTTTGAATGTCATAAGTAAATCAAGACATTAAAATGTGTTAGATTTATTTTTCCCCAAATCCAGGTACTAATATTATTGGCAACAACAGCATAGATAGCACCTAAATTTTGCATGAAAATCCTTTTAGCCATTTTAATCAAGAAGTTTAATAGGTATAATCTCATTCTAATGAAGACCTTATCAGGTTGAAAGAATATAACTCAAATTCTTTATTACTTCACCATGTATTGACTGTTCAACCTATTCTACTCATTGCTCCAAAGACTTCTTCCTGGGTGGGGCAATGCGGGGAGGGTATACCTATTCCAAGAAGTAATTTGTCTCTACTATTTGCTTTATTTGTATGACATGGCTTCCATCATACTGTGTAATGGTTAATATGAATGTCAAATTGATTGGATTAAGAGATGCTGATGATTAAGAGGCCTCTGGGTGTGTCAGTGAGGGTGTGTCTAGCAATGATGGGAATGTGGGATAGTGTACTGAAGTGGAGACCCTCCCTAAGCATGGGCAGCATAGCCCAATAGGATGGAATAAAAGTTGGAAGAACAAGAAGCAGATGCAGATGCAAGCTTGACTTTTCTTGAATGGGTTCTTGATTGCTGCTTTGATCACCTGAGAATATTGAACTGTCTTTTCTTCACTCTTCCAAAGCAGACTCTGCCAGTGATTCTCCAGGGAGTTTCTAGAATCCTTCAGTATCTGACTAGGGTTGCACCGTTGATCCCTCTTATTGTCGGGCTTCTGCCTCTTAGCCTGTGTAGCTACTGGTTCCTCCAGTTAACCAGCCTGCAGATGGCCATTGTGGACTGTCTAGCTTCTGCTTGTGTGAATTGATCTAATAAATTCCCTTTTTATAATCATATTTCCTATTCATTCTGTTCCTCTAGAGAACCCTGACTAACACATACTTTATCCCATTTCTGAGGTAAGATAGAGTGTGAATGCTTCATTTAATCTCTTCTGCTTCATTTGGTCAAACTAAATGTTTTATCTCATACCATTCTTGTGGTCACTTAGAAGGATTTAATATATATAAAATATAAATGTATATATACATACATTTATATATGCTCATCATATATACAATAAATTCATTATATTTATAATAAACTTATTTTATTTCTATTGATAAACCTAATAATAATTTTTCTTATAGCATGCAATTCAGTAAAATCCAATAAACACAATACAAGAAAAGTCTCTTCCTCAATACTGTCCACTGAAATTGATGAAAGTAAAATTCAGGAAGGAGGTTAATGAGAGTTATAACAAGGGTATAGGTAAAGGGTTAAAATTGTATAGGAGATGCATTTCTTTCTCTAAGAATGGAAGAAATCTTGGTTTGTCATGTTGGATGCTGTTTGAGATAGCTTCATTAGAGTGGAATTGTAGCTGCAGGCTCCCTTTGTTTTATTTGCTACCCAACTAGAGCAGAATCTGTCCTTGTTAATTTGGAGTTTTAATAAAACCCTTTCTTTTCACATCATGTTTCATCCAGATGACCCCATAGATGGCTTTTGGGGATACACTGTGCCTATTGTCATGTTTCATGTTTTCAAGACAGACTTAGTTTTTTTTTTCTTTTAAAAATTTGTTCTTTTTATATACTGTCTTTGTGAATAAATTAGCAATAAACTCTGCTCTCTTTGCAGACATCTAAACTTGCTAATAAAAAAGGATCTGCATTTCAGGACTCTTACAGGGACAACAG
Source organism: Glaucomys volans (assembly GCA_020662805.1). Classification (NCBI taxonomy): domain Eukaryota; kingdom Metazoa; phylum Chordata; class Mammalia; order Rodentia; family Sciuridae; genus Glaucomys; species Glaucomys volans. The sequence goes on from JAJEJO010050539.1 coordinate 6,905, forward strand.
CATAAAACAAAGCACTCTCTGTAAATATTCAATGACAAATGATAAAATAATGATCTAAAAGCAGTATTTCACCTGGGAGGAAATGAAGCCATGAAGCAAAAGAGAAGAAATATTGTTTTCAATTGGAACATGAAAACCTCATCATTTTTTATCGGTGAAGAAATTTTGAACTACCTGCAAGAAAAGTCATTGATTTCGTTCCTGGTGGATTTATACAGGAAGTTTTTCTCCTTCCTTCCATTCTTCTATGCTCTCTTCCTTTCTTTCCTGAAATATGACACAATCAAGTTTTACAGACTCTCTGCTGAAAGGAATTTCTTTTATTCAATTTGTTCAAGATGAAATTGAAATTGAGAGCTTTCAAAGCAATTGCAAAGATGTAATTTGTTTATTAAAGAATTTCTTCCATGTGGGCTCAAACCAAATTTAAGGGAAAAAGAACAACAGAATAAACCTTTGTTGATTGAGGTTACATATACTAAGAAAGCTGAGAGTGGTAAAACTGGCAAGATCACAGTGGTGCTTGTAGTGGGCATGAAAAGCAATCACAGGGCTGGCATTCTCAAGCTTTTAAGTGATGATCTGAAAGCCAAGGAAAAAAAAACACCTTCTCTATCTCCCAGTGATCATGTTCCCATCATTCCAGCTCCCTGAGTGACATCATCTTCCTCCCCATCATTCAAGTGCAAAGCCTCTAAGGTTCATTAAGAGCTGCGGATTCCCCTCTGCAATATCTCTGACGTCTATCACTTCTTTATTTCCATTTACCACTCTAGAATTGCAGGGCTGCACAAGGTTGTCCCTGAGCTGTAGCTTCTAGCCTTATGTCTATCTATATTAATCATTTCTAATTAATATATGTTTGGCCTCTCCTCAAACCAATGTATCTTTTAAACTGACTGCAAATTATTCTTCTTATTGCTATTGTGCTCTGCTCAAAAACTTCCAGTGTCTCCTTATTGCCAACAAAATAAAGTAAAAACCTTTAACCAGTACTCAGAGCCCTTTGTAATTTGGCTTCAGTTTAACAGAGTGTTCATTCCCAAAACAAACAGTTCCCTTTTCTGTATGAGGCTATTGTCCTTGCTCTTATTGCTTCTTTTTTCTCCCACAAAGACAGTCTTTTCTTTCTGTTGAAATCATACACATCTCCTGAGGTTCAGCTCAAATGACACCTTTTCTATGACACATTCTTTAATTCCTCCTCTTGAACTTAGTCCTTCCCTCCATGGTTCTTTCAAAGGTTTTTGAAGTTGCATTATAGTTGCTTCTCAGACTTGACTGTGCTTCACTTCTCTGGGAATATTGTTAAAATGCAGATGCTAATTCAGTAGTTCTGGGGTGGAGCTGAGATTCTGCATTTTTAGTAAGTTCCCAGTGGATGTCCATGCTGCTAAACCTTGGACTCACTACAGGGAGCAGGTTAGCAACATTAACAAGGTGCAGCTTTTATCACCATTTGGCCTTGGATTGGAGTCTGCTGGGAACAAAACTCCTTCCTCAGGAAGATGGCAATCTCTCAGGGCAGGCCTTTGTTTATGCCTATAATCTCACATACTTCCCAGTCTGGGGCCTTGGTGATTTGGTGAAAGTTTTAGCCAACGAAATGAAACTGTAAATTAAAATCAGGATTATGGTTTACCTGAGAATTTATCTCTTATATCCCAGGGAGGAGAAAACTCTCCAAGAGTGCAGAGATCACACACCTTGAAGGGTTGTTGTCCTATCATTCAAGAGGACAAACAAGAGTTTCTTCATCTTATAGCATGAAGGCTTGATTCCCAATGGGATATCGTGCACTGATCTGATGTCCTTTGATTAGTTCTACACTAAATGACCCAGGTAGTATTATTGCTAGTAATTGAAAGAATCTCTGCTCTTGTCACCAGCAAATGATGTCCAGGATATCAGTTTTTAGCATTGCATGTCTCCCCATGATCTCTAATCTTTTGTCTCTAATAATTTCTTGGGAAGCCTACCTAAACTTGTAAACTCAGCAAGCTTAATTTTTACCATTTTTATGAATTAAATTGACTTGTTTTTTTCTATAGACTTGAGGGAATTTTTATCAGTTTGTCAAAAAGTGCAAAAGGTTTGAAAGATCTAGTTCCTTTGCTGTTCAAAAGCCCTTTTCAGGTGTTAGCTTCTATAGCTAAGGCTACTGGGATTCCAGCAGGGCTGTAGGCAGCTTCTACTGTGGCTTGCAGTGATGCTCACCTCCAGGTACCCATGCCCTTGGTGCACTCTCCTCACCTGAGTGTGGCTGGACCTACTGACTTGCTTCTAAAACAAGAGTATAAGTGATGGGATGTCACTTCTGGGATTAAGTTAAAAAATTCTAACTTCCATATTGCTTGTATACAACTGCCACGTTGGAGATGCCTCATTGCAAGGAAGTGAGCGTAGTCTCTGACCCAGAGTTGTGGAAGGACTGAAGCTGTTGGTCCCTCAAAATCTGTGAGGGACTGAGTTCTGCTGACAACCAAATGAGTGATTGTGGAAGTGGCTTATCACTCAGTCACAAGCAGACGGCAACTGGAGTTGTTGTCTTGACTACGGTTTTATGAGACATCTAGAACCAGAGGATTCAGCTGTGATACATCTGGATTCCTGACCAACAGGAACTGTGAGGTAATAAACATTATCATAAGTTAGTAAGTAATTAAGTTTTTTTTTTTCTTTTCTTTTCTTTGAGTCTGTATCTTGCTATGTTGTTGAAATTGGCCTTGAATTCCTGGGCTCAAGTTATCCTCCTGCCTTGGCCTTCCAAGTAGCTGGGTCTATGGGCACAAGAGAATACACTTGACAAGCCATTACATTGTGGGGTGATTTGTTATGCAGCAATAATCAACTAAATATAATAGGTGTCATTCTTAACATATTTGTAAGAGATCTCTGGCTCTCCAACTTATTAGTATAATTTTACTTTGCTTTTTTCATGAATATTTACATCTTTTACCTAGGAACTCCTTAATAATATGATGATGATAATAATATGACGAAGAAGAAGAAGGAGGAGGAGGAGGAGAAAAAAAGGAGGAGGAGGAGGAAGAGGAAGAAGTACCTACTTAGAAACCTGTTATGCCAAATACAGTTGGTTAAATGATGAAAAGGACAATTATGGATGAAATATCTCAACAGATTCTGAGTACACTTAAGCAAACAGGAAAAGATGGGCCCCCTGGGGTTTCTGTACAGTATGTGTAGTGCACAAATGGCCAATGGGCATGCCCAGAGGGATGGACGCTTAGAGAAGACTGAGAACTAAGATGAATGAATGCTAATATTTATGAGACAGTTCCATAGCAAGTCTGGTATCTGAACTGATTTATGAACCATTGAGTTTTGACTCCCCATCTAGGATTATATTTTTGTTAAATAAATGATTGCTTTTTAGAACATTAAGATATCTCTTCAGTAGAACTACAACAATTCTCTTGAAATGTCTATTAAAATGCAAACTACTGTTAATACAGTCCAGGCTTCTGAACAATGTTATTCAGCTGAAGTCTTTTCATATCAGATTCTAATTCAGTCAGAATACATTTGACTGCTAGCTATGTCCCAGGGAAATCTTATTCAAGTAAATATTAAATAGAAGTCACTGCCAGAAGTCACTGCCAGATGAACTGAATATACAATGTGCTTCAGGAATACTGAGATGCCATCCTTTGGATGTTCCAGAACATTTAAAAATTGACAAGATAGCATTTAAACAAATAATTATCTTTACACATTAGTCCATTAGTCTCAAAACTGCTTAAGTGCTATTAACATCTTTTGAATCTGGAGAAAGAGGCAAGGAGAGGTGTCCTTGGGGTCACTTAAGTCAACTACAGAGTGATTCAGTTGCTAATAAGAACTGAAAATCTGGGTTTGTAGGAGTGGCATCACAGGCCCCAGGCCATCTTCTTAATAGGCTAGAATGGGACACACTATAGGACCTCAGGGTTTCCTTTTTTACTCATTTCTTGGTCATTCACCGGACTTATTGTTTGAGTTGGACTTGCTTAAAATATTTCTTTTGAACATTGATTTGGGTATCATACGTCTCACATTTTTACTGCAATGTATTTCTTGTCTTTATTTCATTAGGAGAAATTTTGGTGGGATTTTCTTATAAATGAAGGTCATAGTTAAATAGTTAAAACTGATGTGTATTTCTGATTTTTGTTTTTTTCATCTCTAGAAGTCATAAATTGTAGGACTGAGACTTGGAGTGAAAACCAGAATAAGGCGTGTGTAAAGAACAGAAAGAGAAGATGTATTCAGCAATCCCAAACCAAGGTCTAACTCAAAAGAAATGTGCAGTTGTTTGTAATAAAACCAATAGTTCCAATCCTCCTTTCTAGGCTTCATAAATTAAGGGTCTTCCCCAAACCTAATACTTGTGTGTGTAAGTGATAGTAGAGTACTATTGGATTCTCAGTCTAATAAATCAATGATGCATACCTTAAATAAAGATTTCATTAATTTTTCTCTTGAAAGTATGGAAATAAGAGTACACTGTAAGAACAGAATGCTGAGTCTACCACTTTATTATCTTTGCAACTGATTTCCACACTGATGACTTCACCAGAGCCTATGATACAGTGCTGCACCAGCTTCACCCTCAGTCTCATGAAGGATGAAACAGCTAAAATCACTTAAATATTCCCACAACCCAAACCAGTTGATACCTAGGACTTCCTACATGGAGCTGTAGGCACTTTCTACAGGCGCTTCCCAAAACACTGGCCACTGTATTCTGTGTATTAAAGTGGAATCTGACAGACAGGAGGTTCAACTCTGTAGGAAATGGTTCTTGGAAGAGTGAATGAAAACCAGATATACTTAAAGAATGCAGAACTGGGTCAGGTGCACTGGATTTGTCCAGCTTTGTCACCAGTAACCCACAGGATCTCCAACCCAGTAATCCAGACTCATGGGGTCAATAAAATAATTTGGGTGACCATAAAAGCTTTCCCCAATTTTAAGGACCCTTAAATCCCTGAAGAGGTTTCAAAGAGCTTGTCTGCAAACTAAACAACATTAGTATTCTGGAAAGTGTGGACAAATCATAACCATTTTTCACAGAGAAAAAGAATTGATGGGTTTTATTTTCTGAAAGCACAGAGATCCCTGGTGCAGTTCCTCCAGGAGATGGCACACATCTAAATGTCAGCAGGTACCTGATCACAAACCCACAAACATCTGTGACATTCTTGTTGCTTGCTAACATTGCAGCCTGCAGGGATTTTTCTTTACACTAGAGAGAGAGAGAGAAACTAGTATAATCAGAAAAGGATGCATCGTGCCACTTCCTCTTTCCAAGAAACAGAACTAAACAAACTCTTACTGAAAGCAAAATAGTCTTTGGAATTAATTGAAAAATGGACTGAGTATTTACTAGTTTCTGGTCACATACAAAATTGAGTGAGCAAAAAAATCATTAGATGTGTAAGAGATATATTTCTCTGTCTCTGGCTACCAAAAGTTTCAGGGAAGAAGAAATCAGTAACTTTATAAGTTTGAGCACATGCAGTGTTGATAGAGAATCGAACACTTCATGTGTTCATAGCGAAATGAGACTTACAAGTTGATCAAGCTCCCTTCCTGTCTCTCAGGACGCTTTGTCCTCATTAGCCTTAGACTTCCTCTCGTTACTGAGTGAGCTCTTGGCCAGCAGGGCTGTCAGGAAGGTATTTAACTGGTCCCTGTGGGTGGGAGTAGGGAGAAATGTAAGGATTCAGTACTAAAAATTAAAATGACAAAAGGTGACCATTTCAATAGGAGTTGATACTAAAAAGCTCCAGGGATGGAGATGTTAAGGTAGTATATTTTATGAATTTTTGTCTAATTGGGACCAATTTTGCCCCCTTTTAAAACTTGTTACTTTGGGATAGAATGTTGAAATAAAGTAGGTTTCCTTCAGAATCTACATGGATTGTGTCCTAGGCTGGGAGATAAGCAGCTGGACTTCCACTTTAGTAAGATTGGGCAAGTGTCTATCAGCCAGCTGAATAAAGGGACGCACTGAGGGTATCATTTTAATCTTGTGGTCTGCCCAGTGATTGGTCTCCTTAAGTCTTACCTCCTTATGGCACCCAGGGGCCTTCCATGAAGAAGGGAAGAAAATGTGCCACACACATATTTTGTTAAAGGACAGTGGACAAGGAAGTGATTCTTTTGGACTCTGTGGAGAGCATACAAACAGTTAGTTCAGTTTAAGCCCATGGAAGAGGGGCTCTTACAAGTGGCAATAAAAATGAATTAGTGTGCCGTTTCCCCACATCCACGCCAACACTTATTATTGCTTGTATTCCTGATAATAGCCATTCTAATTGGAGTTAGATGAAATTTTAGGGTGGTTTTAATTTGCATTTCTCTAATTACTAGAGATGATGAGCACTTTTTTTTATATATTTGCTGATCACCTACCTGAATATCATCTTCTGTGAAGTGTCTGCCCAGTTCCTTAGCCTATTTATTGATTGGGCTCTTTGCATTTTTGGTATAAAGTTTTGTAAGTTCTTCATAAATTTTGGCGATCAGTGTTCTGTCTGAAGTGTGTGTGGAAAAGATTTTTTCCCACTCTGTAGGCTCTCTTTTCACATTATTGATTGTTTCCTTTGCTGACAAAAAGCTTTTTAGTTTGAATCCGTCCCATTCATTCATTCTTCCTTTTATTTATTGCTCTCTGGTGGTCATGTTGGGAAAGTCTGGTCCTAAGCCAATATGAAGAAGATTCGGGCCTACTGTTTCTTCTATTTGGCAAAGAGTATCAGGTCTAATTCCAAGATCCTTGATCCATTTTGAGTTGAGTTTTGTACAGGGTGAGAGATAGGGATTTAATTTCATTTTATTACATATGGATTTCCAGTTTTCCCAGCACCATTTGTTGAAGAGGCTATCTTTTCTCCATTGTACATTTTTGGCACCTTTGTCTAGTATGAGATAACTGTACTTATGTGGGTTTGTCTCTGTGTCTTCTGTTCTGTACCATTGGTCTACCTGTCTATTTTGGTGCCAGTACCATGCTGTTTTTGTAACTATTGGTCTATAGTAGAGTTTAAGGTCTGGTATTGTGATTCCTCCTGTATCATTCTTCCTGCCCAGGATTGTTTTGGCTATTATGGGTCTTTTGTTCTTCCATATGAACTTCATGATTGCTTTCTCTATTTCTATGAGGAATGTCATTGGAATTTTTATTGGAATTGCATTAAATTTGTATAGCACCTTTGGAAGTATGGCCATCTTGATTATATTAATTCTGCCTATCCAAGAACATGGAAGATCTTTTCATCTTCCAAGTTCTTTCTCAATTTCTTTCTTTAATGTTCTGTAGTTTTCATTGCAGAGGTCTTTCACCTCTTTTGTTAGATTGATTCCCAAGTATTTTATTTTATTTGAAGCTATTGTGAATGGAGTTGTTTTCCTGATTTCACTTTCAGATGATTCATCGTACATTGCAAATTGGTGCAGCCACTCTGGAAAGCAGTATGGAGATTCCTCAAAAGACTTGGAATGGAACCACCATTTGACCCAGCTATCCCACTCCTCAGTTTATACCCAAAGGTCTTAAAATCAGCAAAGTACAGGGATGCAGCCACATCTATGTTCATAGCTGCTCAATTTATAATAGCTAGATTGTGGAACCAACCTAGATGCCCTTCAATTGAAGAATGGATAGAGAAACTGTGGTATATATACACAATGGAATATTACTCAGCCATAAAGAAGAATAAAACTATGGCATTTGTTGGTAGATAGGTGGAGTTGGAGAATATCATGCTAAGTGAAATAAGCCAAGCCCAAAAAGCCAAAGGCCGAATGTTTTCTCTGATCAGTGGATGCTGATACATAATAGGGGGTGGAGGGGTATGGGGGGATAAGAAAAAAATGGAGGAAGTATGGGTGGTATAGAGGAAAATGGGATGGGAAGGGTGGGGGAAGGAAAAGCAGTAGACTGAGACAGACAGTATCACCCTATGTGTATGTAAGATTATATGAATCTTGTGAATCTACATTGTGAAGAAAAAGATATATCCCCTGCTGTATAATTATATCAAAATGGGTTCTACTGCCATGTATAATTAAAAAGAGCCAATAAAAAAATGAATTAGTAAACAAAGCAAAACAACTGTTCTATTCATTAAAATCTGTTTCTGTTTTTGTGTATTTTTGGTACTAGGGATTGAACCCAGGGGTTGATTGAATCCCTGAGCTACATCCCTAGTCCTTTCATTTTATTTTGAGATAGGATCTTACTAAGTCACTGGGGCTGCCCTGGAATTAAAAGATCCTCTTGTCCCAGTCTCCTGGGTAACCATCACACCTGTAATCTCTGATTCTTTTAAGGCAGAAGGTCTCATTACTTCAGGTCCTCTGTAATGTAGCATAAAGATAAAAAAAGGTGTGATGGAATCACACTGAGGTACATTGGCCAGACTGACATACAAGTGCAAGAGCAAGGCAGCAGGGGAGGCGGTACGCTCAGAACCACTGGATGAGCTCTGTGGACCAGACTTCTCTACTTTCTGAAGAGACTTTCAGGAATCCAGACCAGAAAGGGGGAAATGGAAACCATCACATGGAGGTTCGAAGAGCAGCTCTAGGGACCCAAGGGAGACACCTTCTAGGGACTCCTAGAGGAATTTGAGAGTGTTAGAGTTGCAGAAAGTCTGCTTGGGTCATATTAAATGCAACCAGATTTTTAGCCTAAACTACTGTGGCTTCATTAGCAAAGTGTAGATAACCTTTGTGTAAGCTCATGAACCGTCTCCTCTGTGACTCCATAATCCTTTTTCTTTTTTCAGCAAGGTAATAAAAATGTTTTAATAAAACCAATAAAAATGATTTCCCCTGCAAAATGCTGGTAATCCTTAGCTTGCAACCCTAGACCCTGCAATTCTGGGTCGCTGGGTAGGGGAATCAAGTGTTGCTGTGTTAGATGTATGGAACACTCCCCAGTGTTCTGTGGTGGTGACAGGAACATATGAAGAACAACAAACAAAAATAGCAACATAATTAAAATATAAAAGTTCATGTACAAGGGGCGTATTCTCTTACTCATGTTGAGGCCTCTTGACAAGAAAAGTTTCAAAGATTTTGCTGTTTAAAGAAATCTCATTTTAGTGTTTTAAATTAAATAGATCTTTTGTGTGTGAGGCTAGCACAACTTACAAATAATAAGAACTATACTATTTTGATTTGCTTCTTCCTTGAAGATTCCTTCTTTAATCTGGCAACTCTACATTACAATACTGATAACAGGTCTTTTGCTTAGTTCCAGTGGCTTGTAGGAATTCTGGGGTGATTTAAAGGGACTTCTATGTGTATCATATTAGGCACTTTTTCAAATCACAAAGTTGTTTATCATTCTGCTGAACCTAGTCTGGACCCTGGTTCAAGCCTGGCTCACAAATTTCACAGAACTTTAGTAGCCCCAAATATATTATCTTCTTTATCTCTTTTCAGTTTCATTTTCTTCCTCAGTGCCACACATATAACGAAAGGGACAAGAGGAGATATTATTGCCTCTCTGGCTTAGGAGTCTTGTCTTTGATATATCATCATTGTTTCACTACCAAGAGTTCAGCATTATGCATTTTTTCTATTTTATAGCAGAGACATAAAATGTATGAAGTGAGGTATAGAAATCTGAAATGTACAGTTTAATAAATTTATATTATATATATGTTTTTATTAGTGCATTCTAGTTATACATAATAATGGGTTCATTTTGACATATTCAAACATGCATGAAATATCACTTGCTCTATTTCTATCCCCAGTACTTCTACTTTCCCATCCCAGTTCTTCCTATACTGATCGTCCTTCTACTTATTTATTGCTTTATAAAATTTGGTGCTTCATAAATTACATAAAGGTGGAATTCACTGTGGTATATTCACATATGTACATATTATATATATACATATCATAATTTCATTCTGAAGTTTTCCCCCTTTCCCACCACTCCTTCCTCCCCTTCAATCCCCTTCCGCTATTCTACTGATCTCCCTTCTATTTACATGGGATTCCCTTTTTTATTTCCTTATTTTACTCTAGCTTCTGCATGAGAGAAAACATTTGACCTTTGACTCTCTGAGTCTGGCTTATTTCACTTAGGATGATGTTCTCCTCTTGCACTCATTTTCAGCAAATTACATAATTCCATTGTGTATGTATACCACATTTTCTTTATGCATTTGTCAGTTGTCAAGCACATGGGCTGATTTCGCAACTTGGTAATTGTGACTTGCACTGCTATAAACATCAATGTGGCCAGGCACGATGGTGCACCACTGTACTCCCAGAAACTAGGGAGGCTGAGACAGGAGGTTTGCAAATTCAAGACCAACCTTAGCAACTTAGTGAGGCCCTAAGCAACTTAGTGAAACCCTGTCTTGAAATAAAAAATAAAAGGAGTTGGGGATGTGGCTTAGTGGTTAAACACCCCTGGGTTCAATCCCCAGTACCAAAACCAACCAACCAACCAAACAAACAAACAAAAATATTGATGTGCCTATATCCCTATGGTATGGTATGCTGATTTTAGTTCTTTTGGATAAACACCAAGAAATGGAATACCTGGGTCATATGATGGATCCATTTCTAGTCTTTTGAGGAATGTTCACACTGCTTCCCAAAGTGGCTGTACTGATTTGCAGTCTCGCCAACAAAGTATGAGTGTACCTTTCCCCCCACATCCTTCCCATCACTTATTATTATTTGTATTCTTGATGATTGAAATTCTAATTGGAGTGAGATGAAATCTCAATGTTATTTTGATGTGCATATCTCTGATTGCTAGGATATTGAATGTTTTTCATGTTTTTTGTCTAATATATGCATTTCTTCTTTTGAGAACTGTGTGGTTCTTTTGCCCATTTATTGAGTGGATTATCATTATTATTATTATTATGTGTGTGTTTTTTTTGAGTTCTTCATATATTCTGAATATATCCCTTATCAGAAGAGTATCTGGCAATGATTTCCTCCAATTCTATAGGTTCTTTCTTCATGCTCTTTTTTCCTTTGCTGCACAGAAACTTTTTAATTTGATACCGTTCCAGTTATTGATTCTTGGTTTTATTTCTTAAGCCTTAAGGGTCTTTTTAAGGAATTTGGTGCTTGTGCCAATATGTTGGACTGTTGACCCTATATTTTCTTCTAGCTTAATGAATTCTTACATATATACCCGGGAAACCATCACACAGATTAAGTATAGAAAGTTTCTAGAAGTTCTCCTCAAGCACTTTGCCAGTTAACATTCCTGTAGGGATCCAGATTAAGCCTGATACAGCCATCTTGGTTACAAATGTCATTTTGTCCTTGGCATGCATTCCAAACCATATATAGTAAATAAAGTTATTAAGATTATAAGACAAACATTTTGATCCATACCCAGTTATTTCTTGACTGAGGATTAACATTTTCATACTTTTTGAGATAGCCCATATACATTCTGGTTGGCTGAGGTCCACCTTTGATTAGCTTATCATATAAACACCTGCCTTCTGTCTCCAGATATTGGGATCCTCCTGTCTTGCTGCCAGCAAGGACCTTTCCATAGTCCCTAATGCATTATATTCTGTTAGTCAACTTTCTGTTACTATAATGAATGCCTATGATGAACACCTTATAGAGAAAAAAGGTTTACTTGTGTTCATAGTTTTGGAGGTTTCATCCCATGCTTAGGTGTCCACATTCCTTTTGGGTTTGTGGTAAGACAGCATATCATGGGGGAAATGCATGGCAAAACTGTTCGCCTCATTATCTGGATGCAAAGGAGAAAGAGGAAGAAGCTGGAGTCCCACAACCCCCTTAGAGGGCATGCCTTCAAAGACCTGAGGACCTCTCACTAACCCTGCCTCATAAAGCTTCCACTGTTCAATAGTACTGAGCCAGAAACTGAGCCTTTAATACACGGGCCTTTGCGAGGACATTCCAAACTGTAGCATGCACTCTGTACAATCCTGGATTGGTCCAACCATCTGTGGTCTCTCAGCACTCTCTGTCTTTGGTGACCGGTTCTTGTACACCAAGTTTTTCTGAAACAGCATCTGTCCCATAGAAAACCATTATCTGACTTCTCTTCATGTAGAATCTCTTGTTTTATATCTGGCTTTTTTCTCTCAACACTTTATGAGATTCATCCAAGTTGTTGCATATATTAGTAATTTGATATTTACGTAGTGTTATGTTGCATTCGACTGTATGAATCCACTTCATTTTATTTATTTATTCTTCAGTTGCTGGACATTTGGATTATCTCCATTTTTTTGATGTTCATGAGTAACCCATCTTTGAACATTCTTGTGTGTGTGTGTGTGTGTGTGTATTTGTGGACATCAACATTCTCTTCCTTTCAGTGTATAACCAAGAATGTAATTGTTAGGTTATAGGACAGGTGTAGGTTTAGTTTACTAATTACTAACATCAAGGAATTTTAACCCTTCAATTGCTGCAAATGTAATAAAACCAATGCTTTTTTTTCTCCCCTATTGCAGCACTAGTCCTTTACACAATAAGACAGGCTGCCCCATGTGATATCAGAAATAATAGAAGGAAACAGCTATTTCGCCAAGCTTTTATATAGAAGAATTGAAGTAAAATAATATTTTAATGAAATTGCATTTTTAAGAAAGTATTTGCAGTCAGGTGCACTGGCACATTCTTGTAATCCCAGTGGCTCTGGAGGCTGAGGCAGGAGGGTTGCAAGTTCAAAACCAACCTCAGCAATGGCGAGGCTCTAAGCAACTGAGTGAGACCCTGTCTATAAATAAAATACAAAATAGGGCCAGAGATGTGACTCAGTGGTCGAGTGCCCCTAAGTTCAATCCCTGGTACTCACACCCCCCAAAAAAACAAAAAACCCCAAAAAAACAAAAAAGAAAAAGAAAGTATTAGCAAGATTGATCCAAACCACTACTTTTTCTCATAATAATCTCAATTGCTTCCAAGCATAATTCTACCTTCAACATTTGCTTTTTTTCAATATTCGCTTTTTGTTAAGCAAATTTTCTAATTTTGTAGAATTATTTTTTATTAACAAGTATTGCTTGAACATATCAGTGGGACACAGCATAATATTTTAATGCTTGCATATGATATAACTGATCAAACCAGGGTAATTAGCATTTTCTCCTGCAAAGTTCTTTATGTTTGGAGACTTTAAACTTCTCTCTTCCAGATGTTCATAACATATACAATAGGTTATCCTGAAATCATTGTCATCCTGTGGTGCTGTGGAACACCAGAACCGTATTCCTTTATCTCTTCTTTCTAACAACAACCCCTTATCTCTACTTTCTAACCCACTATTGTATAGTCATGTCAAGTACTTTTAGCTTGTACATATGAGGGAGACCATATGCTATGTCTTTCTGTGTATGGCTTATTTTTCTTAATATCCTTTGGTTCCATCCATTTTCTTACAAATGACAAGATTTCATTCTTTATGGCTAAATAACACTCAAGTGTGTGTATGTACTACATTTCACTTATCCACTTATCTATTGATGGGCACCTAGGTTGATATGAATCTAAATTATTGTGAATAGTATTATGATAAGCATTGATAAGTAGGTATCTCTTCAGTGTGATGATTTAATTTCCTTTGATTTATCCCTGGAAGTGGGACAGCTGCATTGTACTGGAAATCTATTTTTAGTTTTCTGAGGAACCCCAATACTAACCCTAACCCCAATACTAACCCCAATGCAGAAATACATTTTCTGCAAAATGGTTATAGTAATTAACATTCTTACCAAAAACGTATAAAAGATTTTGTCTCCACATCCTCACTGACATTATTTCTTTAAAATTTTTTTTTTATTTCTATCTTTTAGATTTAGTTATACATGACAATAGTTTTCCACATTTTTTGCACACAAATGGGGTACAACATTTCATTTCTATGGTGGTACATAATGTAGTCTCACATGATTCATGTAATCTTACATATACATAGAGTAATACTGTCTGTCTCAGTCTACTCTTTCCTTCCCCCACCACCTCCTGCCCCATTTTCCTGTACACAATTCAAAGTTCCTCTTTCTTTTTTTGCCCCTCACCCCCCATTTTGTATCATCATCCACTTATCAGGAAAAACATTTGTCCTTTGGATTTTGGGGCTTGGCTTATTGCACTTAGCATGATATTCTCCAGCCCCACCCATTTACCAGCAAATGCCATAATTTTATTCTTCTTTAAGGTGAATAATATTCCATTGTATATATATACCACAATTTCTTTATCCATTCATCATTTGAGGGGCATCTAGGTTGGTTCTACAATCTAGCTATTGTGAATTGAGTAGCTATGAACATTGATGTGGCTGCATCACTGTAGTATGCTGATTTTAAGTCCTTTGGGTATAAACCCAGGAGTTGGATAGTGGGATCAAAAGGTGGATCCACTCCAAGTTTTCTGGGGAATCTCTATACTGCTTTCCAGAGTGGCTGCACCAATTTGCAACTCCACCAGCAATGTATGAACGTGCCCTTCTCCCCTCATCCACTCCAACACTTATTATTGCTTGTTTTCTTGATAATAGCCATTCTAATTGGAATTAGATTAAATCTTAGGGTGGTTTTAATTTGCATTTCTCTAATTACTAGAGATGATGAGCACTTTTTCATATATTTGTTGATCACCTGTATATCTTCTGTGAAGTGTCTGCCCAGTTCCTTAGCCCATTTATTGACTGGGTTCTCTGTATTTTTGATGTAAAGTTTTTTAAGTTCTTTAAATTTTGGAGATCAGTGCTCTGTCTGAAGTGTGTGTGGAAAAGATTCTCTCCCACTCTGTAGGCTCTTTTTTCACATTATTGATTGTTTCCTTTGCTGACAAAAAGTTTTTAGTTTGAATCTGTTCCATTTATTGATTCTTGCTTTTATTTGTTGCACTCTGGGGGTCATGTTAAGGAAGTCTGGTCCGAAGCCAAAATGATGAAGATTTGGGCCTACTTGTTCTTCTTTTTGGTGAAGGGTCTCAGGTCTGATTCCTAGATCCTTGATCCATTTTGAGTTGAGTTTTGTACAGGGTGAGAGATAGGGGTTTAATTTCATTTTACTGCATATGGATTTCCAGTTTTGCCAGCACCATTTGTTGAAAAGGCTATCTTTTCTCCACTGCATGTTTTTGGCACCTCTGTCTAGTATGAGATAACTGTACTTATGTATATAATCAAAATGGCCATACTTCCAAAGGTGCTATACAGATTTAACGCAATGCCAATTAAAATCCCAATGACATTCCTCATAGAAATAGAGAAAGCAATCATGAAATTCATCTGGAATAACAAAAGACCCAGAATAGCCAAAACAATCCTGGGCAGGAAGAATGATGCAGGAGGTATCACAATACCAGACCTTAAACTCTACTATAGAGCAATAGTAACAAAAATGGCACGGTATTGGCACCAAAATAGACAGGTAGACAAATGGTACAGAATAGATGACATTATTTCTTGTCTTTTTGGTACAGTCATTCTAACTGGGGTGAGATGGTTTTCATTTTAGTTTTGATTTGCATTTCCCTAAAGACTAATGATATTGAGTATTTTTTCATATATTTGTTGGCCATTTGTATTTCTTCTTTTGAGAAATGTCTGCTCACATCTTTTTCCATTTTTAAATTGGATTATCTGATTTTTCATTTTTTAAATTTCTTTATATATCCTGGATATTAATTCTTTGTCAGATGAACAGTTGGCAAATATTCTCTACCGTTCTGTAGATTGTGTCTTCACTTTATTGATTGTTTCCATTTTGCTTCAGTAGCACTTTAGACCAAGGCATTTAATTTTTCTAAGGACTATTTCCAGGATCAGTAGTACCTGCACCCTATGCATTCTATGAACACAGCTGTTATTCAATAAATGCCTATAGAAAAAGAGAGCCATATCTCTGACATAGCCCCAGGCCTGACATGTTCTTTTCTCAGAAGGAGAAATTGCCTTTCCCCACAGATGGCTGTGCCACTGTGTTTACAGTCTCTGGGTCTGTCCTAAGACTTTCAGCATCTCCCAAGTACTTCCCTGCACATTTCTCAGCAAAGCAGAATACAGTTACTCCAGTGGATGCTGGACCAGAAGATGTCTCTCTCATCTCTCTGCATTGCTTGCAATTTCTTACTTTAATTAAAGAAGCGTTTTCTAATAACTGTATCTCGTAAGAACTGCAGTCAGAGAACTTTAAGTCTCTCTCTTGTCCTCTTTTTAACTCACACTGTATATTAAAATTACCAGGGATTCATGATTGATTTCTTCAAATCTGAGAGGCTTCTTTTTGCTTCTGTCTTCAATTCTATCTCCACCAATATTAGTCTCTGTCTTTCTGTTCCATCCAGAAAGGTTTGGGCTTTAAGGATAGTAACTGGGGAGAGGCAGAAACAGAGTAGGTGGTCCTTTTTTCTTCTCCCCTTTTCCTATGAAAATGTTTAGCAAGTGGGAAACTTTTACAGAATTATTGTTTTTGTTTAAATTTTGAGACAAAGAGCAAATTTTTTTTTACCATGGTTAATTCTAGTTTCTATATAGTATAGTAGGGGGAACTCTCTCAGTTGCTTGACATCAGAAATATATGCAGACATCCTCTGTTGGGAGCCATGAAGGACACATCAGCTAAGAGAGAAACAAAGCTTAACTCGCAGGCTTAGCCTAGGAAAATGACACCTAACTCTTAAGCTGCTCCTCACTTCCTGGAGTGCAGACACAACCTGAGGCCTTGGGCGTTACCAGAGATATTGATGGAGAATCGGACCACCACTGGGGATTGGCCCACAATAGTTCCATGAAGGTGATCAGTTCATGCCCATTGTACCTTCATATGGGAGCTACTTTCATGAACCGTTTATGGCCTGCTAACTTTTAAGCTGATTGGTCCCCTCCTGGCCCTCACCCTGCATAAGAGATGTGTGACTTCCTCAATAAACGAGTTCCTGCTGTGACTGGTCTTCCTGATGCCTCTGATTATCCTCCGCTGGAGGGCTGTGTGCTGGTGGTCAGCAGGCCTTAGCATTTCCCAAGGCTGGCCTTGTTGGGGCGCGCTTCTTTCCCCTTTTCATGGGTCTAGAGGGGCCAAGGGGCTAAAAACCCCAACAATCCTCTGTATCAAGAAAAGAGTAGACAATTTCCCCAAATGGGAAAAATAGCTCTAAATTATGCTAAACTAGGCTTCAAATTTGTCAAATTTCTGTTCTTCAGCCTTTTGAGAGTTCACTGATCTGACTTTTTCTTAGCGCAACACCCACTCCATGAAACCAAGAATTGAAGGAACCAGGATTACTAAAATTAGGTTTGAGACATCACTTGTGTTGACTAGAGGATGTATTTATGCGTGTGTATCTGGGACAATAAATGAGTTAGAGAGGAAGTTTATAAACATGTAGTATTTTTTTTTGAGCCCTCAGCTAATCATGTAAAAATTAAACTAGCATGTATTGCAATGGTTAGGTGTATAGAGCAGGCAATGAAGAAAAGGAGGAATGCCTAGAAATAGGTCCTGTTCCTGTCATAGCTTCAGTGAGAATTAGCCATCATTCCAGATTAGGGCTGTGCTCCTTCCCATGAGCCTGAAAGATTACACAAGTGCCTCTCACTGGGGCTGTTTCATCCAAAGATTAAGGATTCCTTTTTTTAAAAAAGTTCATATTTTAGAAAGCAGATAACAAGTTAGGTAACTTGTTATCTAAGTTAGGCTGATTTTTCTAAAAGAAGTATGGTTTCTAAACAGAGAATAAAGATGAGGAGGGAGTATGATTGTTCTTAAAAAATTCTTTTATTTAAAAAAGAATTTTCATATTATTGCTTTCATTTCTGTTTAAAAGATTAAAGAAACTAATAGAGAAATATTACAAAATAGTCTTCAGGCAGTATCAGGTTTTCTTCTTTGTTCTCTAGTTCATTCTTCTCTCTTCTTATGCTTATTTAGCGTAACAGTGCATTGCAAGATTTACCTGGTAGCTGGTCAAATGACTAACCTTGACATCTCTAGACCTCTAGAGCAATATACCCTTGTTCCATGTCTGCAGCTCTAAATTTAGGGAAGTATGTGAACCAGATGGGTAGGCCTGGAGAGGGATAAATAAGGACCAAGTCCTTGCCAAATCTCTGTGGTTGTGCTGCTTATTATACAACGATAGAACTCTAAGATTAGTAATAAGTGTCTGGCTTAGATGAGGTGGTGTTTGGCACATAGCCAGATTAGACTGCACATAGAACTGCTAAAGTCTTACATGTATTGAGTTTTGTTGTACATAACTTTGGCCTTGAGATGAGGCAGCTGAGCTCCCGAAAACTTTAATCTGAGCATAAAACAGAAAGTTGTTAAAATGGTTGAAAGTGGTGAGATAATGTTGCAGAGAGGAAAAGCTCTGGAGGAGAGCTCCTCTGGATCAGCCAAGGGCCATGCTTGCCCTTGCACTCTCACCCTATCCTGATCCATGCCTTGCTGAAGGTGGAGTTGAACCAGAAGGTCAAGCAGGAGGAGCAGGTGAGAGCTATGACAGCACAGCCACCTGCATGAAGGTGGTGACTGATCAGGGGCTCAGCTGTCCAGGAAGGAACACGACCTGCTCTCTGTGGCAGAATGTGGTTGGGGCTGGTGGTCTGCCTGGAGGGTCATCTCAAGCATCAAACAGAAAATCCGACATCTCAGGCAAGAAGTTGCCGCTGATTAAGGGCTATGGTCAGAAGGTGGAGTCAGAGCTGACGTCCGTCTGCACCACTGTCCTGAAATTGTTGGATCAGCCAATGCAACTCATCCAGAGAGTAAGGTCTCCTATCAGACAATGAAGGGAGATTGCTTCGAGTAACTTGCTGAGGTTGCGTGTGGTGATGATAAGAAACAAATGATAGATAATTCTCAAGGAATTTACCAAGAGGCATTTGATTAAGCAAGAAGGAGAAGAAACCCACACACCAGT
>JAJEJO010050539.1:25922-57314 GCA_020662805.1 Glaucomys volans
TTTCTTTCTTTCTTCTTTCTCTTTCTTTCTTTCTTTCTTTCTTTCTTTCTTTCTTTCTTTCTCTCTTTCTCTCTCTCTTTCTCTTTCTTTCTTTCTTTCTTTCTTTCTTTCTTTCTTTCTTTCTTCTTCTTTTTCATTTCTTCTTAAAATTTGTTCTAATTAGTCATTCGTGACATTATAATGCATTTTGACACATTGTATACAAATGGAGCACAACTTCTCATTCCTCTGGCTGTACATGGTGCAGAATCACACCGCTCCTGTAATCATACATGGTATAGATTAATAAAGTTCATCTCATTCCACCATCCTTCCCACCCCCACACCCCTCCCCTGCTTTTACTCTCCTCTGTCCAATCTAAAGTTCCTCCATTCTTCCCTATCCCCCTCCTCGATTTGGATCAGCATCTACTTATCAGAGAAAACATTCAGCCTTTGGTTTATTGGGTTTGGTTTATTTCACTTAGCATGATATTCTTCAATTCCATCCATTTACCTGCAAATACCATAATTCTATTCTTCTTTACGGTTGAGTAATATTCCATTGTGTATATCACAATTGTGTATCACAATTTCTTTAGCCATTTATCTGTTGAAGGGTACCTAGGTTGGTTCCATAGTTTAGCTATTGTGATTTGAGCTGCTATAAACATTTATGTGGCTGTGTCTCTGTAGTATGCTGATTTTAAGTCCATTAAGTATATACTGAGGAGTGGGATAGCTGTTTCAAGTGGTGGTTCCATTCCAAGTTTTCTGAAGAATCTCCATACTACTTTCCAGGATGGTTGCACCAATCTGCAGTCCCACCAGCAATGTATGAGTGTACCTTTTCCCCACATCCTTGTCAACACTTATTATTGCTTATGTTCTTGATAATTGCCATTCTTACTGGAGTGAGATGAAATCTTAGTTTTGATTTGCATTTTTTTTTGATGAGTCCATTGCTGATCCTGATACACTGAATGAAGATGCATACAAAGACAGCACCCTGGTTATGCAGTTGCTTACAGACAATTTAACATATGGATGTCAGTGTGGAGAACAATGTAATACTGCAGAAGGGGCCAAAAAATAAATGCAGAGTGTTATCCTTCTTGTCTTTAGAAACCCTTTTACACATCTCCATTTTTATTCCACTTGGATTTCCTATACCAAAGGAGCCCATTTGTGTGTATAGAATCAACTATCTATATTGTTTTCACACTGCTTCTCTGAGAGAACTCCATCCCTTCATTTGTGTTCATGTTGGCCTTCCTGGTGTACAGTTATTGCTGTAGAAAAGTGTAAATAGTTTCATTTCACTTAAATATAAGTTAAGTTCTAAATACGTAGTAGAAGATTAAAAATATATCTGATATTTAAGTAATCTCAACCAATTTTGCATGTGACTGTATTTTGTATTACTGTGAAGATATGAAAATATACTTAATTATGATTGAAATAGTGCTCTATATAACTTCCTAATTTCTACATTCCTTTCCTTATTCTTCTTTGGGAGTTTCCTTTCATGCCACATCCAGTGTGGCTAAACTTGCAGGTTCAGGTGAGGGGCAATGGGGAACTAGAGAATAAAGACTCACAAGCAGATTTTGAAGATTAAGCTGGGATCAGGTGGAGCTTAGCTTTTTGATGGAGAAGAAAATCTGAAGAGTTACACCAGCTTTATTTATATATGTCTTACTAACAGGTTCTCATTAACAGGTTAAGACTATGCAAACATTATTCTTTGTATTCAGAAAGTTACAGAACTAGAAACATATAACTAGAAACTTCTCTGCAGTTGCAATCCACAGTTGCAATGTGCAATGTTTGGAGCTTTGTGTAGCTCTCAAGAAGGTCCAGTGCTTAAAGTTACTGTTAAGCACAGGCTCAGGAGTAGCAGAGCTGGCGAAACGTTGTGGTTTTCTTGCATGAGAAATCCTTTATTCCCAGGAAAGCTATGTACCTGAGATCAAGGTCAGAGCTGAATGGACTCTTAAACAGAGCCTCCTCATGCAGGGCTTTACCACAGCAGTTGAGTCTGTGCCTTTGCACGGGTACCAGGGATGCTACAACCATGAGGTCATCAGGGACCCCCAATCTCATCACTGCTTTCCACACTTTCCGTAATCAACTTTTTCATACTCTTATTGTATTCTTTTTTAGTGGAAACCCAGAAATATTAGACTGAAAGGGAAAGTGATTTTCTCTGTTTTGAGGATCACAAATTGAAGTGACTCCTATGTGTCACATATTATGGAAGTCATATCTATCTGTGACAACAGGGTGTTGCTTACTCACTATGCATTTGCTGCCATTTAAGTTGACAACTTCCCTTCTCAATAAAAATTCACTTACACCTCCTGATTTCACAGTTTTGATATTCACTTTACCATGTAAGAGAAGTAGCATGTTGCTGCCAGAATATAAGCATTGCTTTTAGCAAATTAAAGTGCATGTCATTTCTTAGTACAGTAGAAAGAGGAAATAAGAGTAGACAAGCCCAAGTATAAACCTTCAGTATTATTCCATGCAGATTTGTACACATGTGAGAGGATGTCTAGTTTGTCTAATGATTGTTCTTTACAGGATTGGACAACTATCATGTGTTACTAATCATTGATCCAGTCTCAACATAGTCTTGTGAAAATCTTATGCTCTATGTAAAGTAAAATTAAATTACATTTTATAACTCCCTCAAAAATTTAGAAGTTGATTGTCTGCCTCATAGAACCCAAATTTTCTTCAGAAATTAGATAGTTAAATGCCCTGAGGGAGTTACACCCTTCTACAGATTCAGGGAATGAGTTCCTCTTGCTAGTCTAGATTACCTGTGGCAATTCTGTTCCCATTTCCAGTGCTGATTAAGAAATGACAAGTGACTCAGTTCTATTAATAAAAAGTAAAAGGTAATGCCAGGGGAATTTGAACTTGGTAGTACCCTGAAGGTAGCCATAGCAATAAGGAAAAAGTCTCAATCAAACTGGCTCAAATTTCTAGGCATAAATATTATTTTTCTTAGTCTTACTTTTGGACACACATTACAATCAATACAATTATGAGACACACAAAAAACAAGGGGAGAAAAAGCTTATTTTGAAGAGAATAAGCAAGGAACAAATGCCGACTCAGCAATGATATGGATATTAGAATTACCAGACAGGGAATTTTAAATAAATATTACTAATATGTTAAGTGCTCCAGTACAGAAAAAGCAGAAATATACTACAGCAGATTAGGAAGTTCACTAAAGAGAAAAGCATAAGAGTTAATTAGAAATGCCAGAAAGAAAACAAATATAAAGAAATAATGACTTCAGTGGGCTCATCAGTAGCCTTAATGCAGCTGAGAAAAGAATGGATTTGAAGATAGGCCAAAAGGAATTATTCAAACTAAAATTAAAGAGCAAAATGAGTGTGAAAAAAACAAAGTACCCAAGGCCTTCAGATAATATAGAATAGTCTAACATAGGGGTAATTGAGCTCCCAAAAGGATAGAAGAGAGAGAATGGGGACAAAAAAATATATCAAGATATAGTGATGAAAAATTTCCCAGGAATCATGAAGTATATTAAACAGCAGGTCCAAGAATGCCAAATGCAGGATGAATACCCCCTCCCACTGAAAAGCAACAGAGAAAAAGGTACTTGGATACAATCATATTGAAACATGCGACAATCAAAAACAAATTCAAAAATCTTGAAAACAGGAAACAATTTTTAAAAATTAGACACATTACATATAGAGAATCAGAAGTTAGAATTATAGCTGATTTCTTTAGAAACTGCACAATAGTGAATTGGACATGAATTGGAATCTTTAAAATACTGCAAAGCAACCCCAAATTCTATACCCAACAAAACTATCTTCATTCTTGGCCATCATGTCACCACTCCTGCATGGGCAGACTTTGAAATCTTTTCTGACTGCTTCAGTTGATTCTGACACTCCTTTTCTGAATTTCTAGAGTTCTCATCTTTTAATCACATACCATGTGCCTAATTCTTTCCTGTAGTGTTTTCTTATCTAGGAATCCCATATATGGGATCCTCCAGAAAGTTGGAAGATTTTTGGTGGAGAGAGAATTCCACTTCAACTCCTCTGCCTCAGCTGCGTTGTATTCACAGTCAGAGGGTGACATGTTTACATTAAGCTTCTTTCTTGGTTGCTTTTGACTAAGAAATGGCATAACAATCTGAGAGAAAGGAGTCTGAGAGGTGAAGTAAAAAATAGAGAACAAAATAGGGCAGATGTTGCTCTTTATTTATTTTCTTGCTAACACAACCTCTACCTTTTTTACACTCCCCACCCTGCTTTTCTCTGTTTCAGAATGATCTGTTTTTTTTTCCTTTTCTTTTTCAGTGAAATCTTTGTTAGAATAAGGATAAGGGAGTAAGAACCTTTTCTTACTGCATTCACCCCACCAACACTGATAATTTCAAAATTGCTTTCTTTGCACAATTTGCTGAGGAAGGTCAATTAGAGAAAGTTTTGTTTTGTTGAGAGGATTTCCCAAGTTGAGGATTGCTTGTGAGAATGGAGATGTTTAAAAGGAGACTGCAGGAAAAACAGATGGGCGATATGAGGTTTCTGGTAATAGGTGAACTTGTGCAGAAAAGAGATTAGATATTTAAGGATGGGAATTTGAAAAATTTTTTGAGGTATGTTAACTTCCTCTGTATCCTTCCTGTCATTGCTAACACTTTAGAAGTTGGATTTATGAGGAGGAGAGGGAAGAGAGTGGTGTTGCAAAATGCTGATGTTGGCGTCTAAGAGGGTGCTGGGTAAGATCATAGGCAACTACAGGAAGCTTAGCCCTCAGGGATTAATTAAGGAACATTTACATGCTGAAAAGAGCAGCTGTGTTTCTGAGTTTTGCCAAGATCTGCCTGGACATTGCAGAAAAACAACACTTTAAAAATTGTTTAATGTTTAAAGTGGGCAGGTGGAAATCTTATTTTAGCTCCCCAGTAGGAATTACATTTTGAGCCTGGGAGCTTATACATGCTATATTTTGTGTATCAAAATAGAAACTATGAACATATCTGAAATGATTACTAGTCAAATTGCCAAGTATAATAAATCAAGAGGTCTTTGCAAATATGAATAGTCTCTAAATACATGTACTTTAAAATAAACAACAAATGGTCGTTCTACTGAGAGCCCATAGCTGCAAATGCATATTTTAACAAACCAGTGTTTCCTTTTCTACCCATCTCCCTTTAATGACCATTCTTTCACAAGAAGAACCTGCCTGCACATATTAGGTCCTTGTTTCTCCAGAGGTGAATTCTTTACTTCTGGCTAGCTCCACATGAGCTTTACATTGCCATTAAATAAATGAGACTATAATTGTGCTTATTATAAAATAGTTCTCAAAGTCCATATCCAGAGCTACTTCTGCTGAGATGCAGCTGGCCCACCTAGTCAGACCCCACTGTAGCACATAGAGAAAACTTGCCCAGACACTGCTACATAGTTGAATGAATTGGATGAACAGATGATTTAGAAAGTACTTCCTTGACTTGCTTATACAATGTGAACATATTTTTGAGCATAGTTATCTGAGGCTTTCCCTGGGGACTGTGCAGATTGTGGTAGATTGTTTTCAAAGATGGTAACATGATTTCTCCCATCTTGCATGAAATTTGAACTTCTCCATCAAGAGATGGAAGTTATGTCTTTTTGCCCTAGAAACCCTTATTGTTAATCTGTAAATAATAGAATGTGGCAAAAATTGAGGGATCCAAGTCTTGACATCAAGAGGCCTTATGACCTTTGTGTTTGCCCTCATGGAGCCCAAGGCAACCATTTAAAGAAGACTTACACTGCCCTCCTGGGAGGAAGGCCAGGTGGAGAAAAGTCCTGCGTGATGTGAGATTACAAAGAAAAAGAGGTTCAGCCTTGCTGTGGTCATTCCACCACCCCGTGGAGGCCCAGACAAGGGCATCACTGGTACTCCAGCCCCATCTGAGATGCTCCAGCTAAACACCCCATGGATCACAGCCTTGCCTTCATTGCATAATTGGGAACAAATAAGTGATTTTTGTTATTTCAGCCACAAATATTTGAAATGTTTTCTTATATGGCAATAAATAACCAATGCTAGAGTTAATATAGCATTGCTATAATAATGATAATAACACTGATGATGATTTTAAACATTTATATAATACCTCAGATGTACTGAGGTATGTATGAGGGGGGCAGATGAATGATTAACCCAGTCTCTTAATACATGGCTCTTAATTTTGGTTCAGAAACTGCATCAATTTTACATCGTCCTCTTCTCCCATCCCTCTAAGCACTGGGACTCCTCAGCACTTCCTGCTAACATATTAGATTAAACGTCCTACTTGCCTGGCTATAAGTTCTTGCACATCCTGTATCTTGAAATTCCAGTGGTTGCCCTGCTCCTATGAATGTGTCTAGTTTCAGTCCCTTGGCTTTTTAAATTTTGGGGTATTCAGCTGGAATTATTATTATTATTCTTGTTATTTTCTTTTGTGGGCCTGGAGATCATACCCAGGGCCTTGTGTATTTAGGCAAACACACTACCATTGAGTTATATCCCCAACCCCCTGCAATCATTTTTGTTCAGTCACATTATATATTATATAACATAATTGTAATCAGGAAAAAATTTTCAAAGCCAATAAAGATCTCTATAAATTTTAAACATATATATGTATCTTCTTTCTGGTAAAAAATATGCTAATGGAAATCTTATTTGGATAATTTCAAGTTTGCAAGAACTATTAAAACCAGAAAATATGTGCATTTTTATTCTCTTTGAGAATTAAAGGGTAAAAACATCTTATAAATAAGAATATTACTCATTTCAAATGTATTTGCTTTTTTTTCCTACCATAAATGTCTATTTATAGTTTGAAACAATTACCACTAACTGGTTAACAAAAGTCTTACTGTTTTCTCCATTAAAAATAACAGTAAGTAAAAATGTTTTTCAATTTGAATTTTATTACTTTTAATTCTATCTCAGTGAAACAGACATTGTAAACTCACGTATACGTGTGTGTGTGTGTGTGTGTGTGTGTAAATTGATCTGATTAAGTCAGAATTTTTTTCTTGGACAACAATCATTCTTACTAACAAATTATTAAGAAATACCATTAACTGGAATATTATTCAGCCATAAAGAAGAATAAAATTATGGCATTTGCTGGTAAATAGATGGAGTTGGAGAATATCATTATAAGGGAAATAAGCCAAGCCCAAAAAACCAAAGGCCAAATGTTTTCTCTCATAAGTGGATGATGATACATAACGGGGCGGATGGGTGTTGGGAGGGACAAGAGAACAATGGAAGAACTTTGGATGGTGTAAAGGAAAATGGGGCAGGAGGGGGTGGGGGAAGGAAAGACAGTAGACTGAGACAGTATTACCCTATGTATATGTAAGATTACATGAATGTTGTGATCTACATTGTGTACAACCATAGAAATGAAAAGTTGTACCCTCCAAAAATAAATAAAATATGATAAAAAGAAAAACAAACAAACAAAAAAGAAATACCATTAACTATTTGTTATTTGTTTTTGATGATCATTGCATTAAAAAAACCTAACTTTTGTTTAATGCTTGGAAGTTTGCCAAATGAGTACTTTGATTTAGTAATTTGTTGAGCACTTACTATGCTGAACAATGTTCTTGATCCTGGGAATATTGAAATAAACAACCCATGTTTTTGGCATAATGTTCTATATCAGAGTTCACTCACCAAAGCAGAACCAACAGGACACACACAAGCATACACATATCTCTCTCTATTCATAGACATATCTATGAATATATTGTGTCGTATATATTTTATACATATGTATAGTAAGGAAGATATATATTTTGTTTCTATATATGTATCTGTATGTACATATATGGTTTGCATCCTGAAGTCCACAGCACAGGCATTTGGGAAGGGAAGATGGATGTGAAGTGGGAAAATCAAGGAACTGATGAGCTATAATCCACAAGGATGGACTGGAACTCTTGTCAATGTCTCCAAGCCTGTAAGTCTCCAAGTTCGATGTAGGTAAATTTAGGCCCTGGCCAAGAGTCCAGGAAACTAAAAGATGATCAGAATGTACTGTGGAAACTTTGGAAGCTGGTCTGGCTGCTGCTACCCCATGTCATCCAGGCCAGCTAGTTAAAGGGCCATGGAAAATATTAAAATCTTCCATGTCCATGTGCCTGCCATGACTTTGGCACATCCTTGGAAAACACCTAAAGAATGCTGACTTCTCAGTGGGTCAGCACTGAGAACTCGGAGTCATTCACTTATCTCAAGGCTATCACTCTCTCCTTTCAGGGATCTGGCCAGTCCTTGGGGGAAGAAGTGTCCTTGAGGGGATCACTATATCATGCAGCTTGTTAGAATGGAGGTTTCTTTGTTCTAACTCGTATTTAAGGAGCCCCACCAGGGATAAAATGTCGGAGTCTCCCTCATGGAGAGGATAATCTGCCTGGGATTTCCCCAGTAGGTGCCCTGGTACCCTGAGAAGCTGCCCAGGACTCCCCAGCTACTTGACTTCAGGTGTTGTTTTTCTCCCCGATCTGGTGATGAATTTTCTTCTTTTTTTCTCTCACCTATCACTTTTGCTTTTGCTATTGCTTCCAAATTGTTACTAGAATGAATGAATGTATAAAGAGAGTTTTCATTATCTATTGGTTACTACCTGCCAAATTCAGCAGCTGCACACATACATAATGCTTTAATGTTACACCAGCAGATGAGCAGCACTATGCCTAAAGTGTGGCAATGCTTCATGTTTTACACTGAGTGTCCAGGTGCAAAAAGAGAAGATGGATGTTTCTTCACCTTCACTTTCCATATCTTCCCTAATGGCTTTTCTGGGCCAGACCAAACCCAGAACTACCTGGGGAAAGGAATTCTTGGAAATGTAGCTCCAGCCTAGTTAGTTGACACAAAAGAGAGATACTACATATGCTGGTCCATTTCAAAATCATAGACACTGATGGTCACTTTGTGAAGAGATTAAGAAAAATATATTTATTTCACTAATGAGGAAGGACACGGAAATTATGACAGCTAAAGTTATTGCCCCAGGCCCCAGATAATAAGTGGAAGGTGAAGCCAAGACCAGACCACACAACTACTGATTCCCAGTCCTGTCTTCTTCCATCCCTTCTATTACCTGTTTGTAAGGGTGAGACTGTGAAAGATGACTTTGCTTTCATGGGTTATTCAGGCGGATTTGATGCATTATTTTTGTTATCTTACCTAGGAGAAACTCCTACAGAGATCATTGGTATTTTTGCCCCAATAAGTCCAGGAGGCTGAGGCAACAGAATTGTATGTCATGAAGAGGAGAACACGAACAAAAACTTCAAAAGAATTGATTTAATTAAAACAATTGATTGTTTTTATTGATTCTCCCTTTCTCTTCTCTTTGTTTTTCATCTCTAATTGCAAAGGCCAAGTATCAGAAATGATCTGTACAACTTGAGTGGGCCACTGTTTGAATGGGTGGGATTCCATGTTTGTCCCTCTAGCTGATACTCATTCCTTTGCAACTGGTTCATGAACTCTTAATTCAGAAGGACAAAGTTTCAAATTTCTCAACAGGTTACCTTATTGATAGAAACCAGAAAGGAGGAGGAAGTCAGAATAGTGGATGTATTTAGCAACTTAATTCTTAAAAATTGAGAGTCAAAGCCATACAGAAGGGTAAGAAGAATTAATTTTTTGTTGAAAAAGGATAACAACCAGAGCATAAATTCTCACAGCCACAAGTTAGATTTAATTTAGTATCAGTTGCTGATTGTCTGTGAAAGATTAAATAAAAACCATTTAGTTGCCTGTATCTCTGCTTCCTTTTATATAAAGTGGAACTAATTTTTTTCTCATTACCTTCTACATACACATAAACTGAAAATTTGTAGAGTCAGTCTCATAATACCCTGGATGAAATAATGAGCCATTGCTTTGTAAATGCAATCTTATGTCTACTGTAGGTTTCCAGTCAAGATTTCTGATAGGAATGAGGACAAGTCCTCAGAGTGTGGAAAATAACTTCAGTCTCATCTCCATCAATCTCAATTACTGCAACCTCTTCAAATCACTTTTTTTCATCTTTAGAATCCATAGCACATGAAAAAAGCAGCAAGTTAAATGATATTCTTTTCCAAGTCTTCAAAAATACATTTGTATTTGACTTTATATGTCTTAATTCATCCCACCGAAACTGGAATTACTCCACTTCTGCTGGCAGGCGGGTCTGCATAAGCTACAGGCCTTGGCAGCCAAGGAACATGTTACAGCACTCAATGGTAGGCTATGCCCTCTAGTGTTGCAGCTGACCCCAGAAACTCATAATCAAGTTTTCTTTCTGAGTTCTTTTCTCATGAATTCAAAGAATTAAGTCCACAGACAAGAATGAGTAAGCCTAAGAACAGAATTTATTCAAATGTGAATAAGAACAAAATTCCCACAGGGTGAGGGGGGTCCTGATAGGAGTTGTCACTTGAGTGTGCTAGTCTAGGGGTTTGGGCAGAGTTTCGGTCACTGCTATTGGCACAACTTTCTGCTGGAGTTTGGTCAGCCTGCTGTGGCCCTGACTTGCCGCACCACAGCTCGCACTGACGCGGTAGGCTCCACACTGACACTGCGCATGCTCACTGCTTATGTTCCAGCCTGCGTGGCTCGGGGACAAGGGCTTGCCTTCCCTACTTAAACTCTATTTATACAAAATGTATAGCAAAGTTCTTAAAATGTGAAGCATTTTGTGACTATTAGCCTCTTCTCTTTGTCATTTTGAAAAATACTTCTGTGCAAATTTTTTTTTTCTAGTTACATAGACTTTCTTTGGGGGTTGGAAGAATCATATTTTCCAAAACTAAACTTGGTGCTTATTTCATAATTAAAGAATTTATTTTATTTACTTATTTTTGCCAGACGTTGATTTAAGGAACCAATACATTTGGTATTGAGAAAGAGAAATCAAGAAATATCTTGTCTCCTCTATATTCCTATATAGACTGTATTTTCAAAGTATTGGTTCTCTTATTATAATGTCACTGAAAATTTGGGAATTTTGCTCTGGATTCGACTTTTCAGAAGTAAAATGCCCATCCTTAATATTTTCTTACTTTGGTAGATACAGCTGGCCTTGAGTGACACTGGCGGAGAAGTCTCATTATAGGTACTAAAACTGTGTTGACATACTCATTCTCAGCATGTGGATGCCAAGCCAGACACTTTACTAGCTACCAAAGGACCCATTTTACTGTCTAGAGATGAATCTCAATTTTTCTATGTTTTTGTTTCTCATCCGGAGAACAAAATACTCTAATGAAAGGAGAAAATAAAGATAGGGCATCAATAGTCTGGTTGCATGAGAGAGTTTGTGACATTAATATAAATGAAAAATCCAGGTCAGATTTGTCATGGAACATTTGGGTGATGGCTGCGCACAAGTGAGAATTCACCAAGACAGAGAAACAGTTAAGAGAGTTTATTACAGGATGATGCGTTCTGAGGGTACAACAGAGGCAGGAAGAAGGTGTCTGCCCATTGACTCAGAGGGAGTCAGGACTTATATGTGCTTCTGAGTTCTTTGTTTGCCTTGGGTGGGCATTTGCTAGGAGTGGTTTAGGCTAAAGGAGGTGTGATTGACAGATTTCTGTGCCTTGCCTATAATGTTTATTGCACATGCACCAATTGCTCCTCCCTGGGTTTTACATTAGGTGCACGAGATGCAAGAAATATATAAGAGGTCTTAAATAGGGGATTTTTCCTTTTAGGTTGCTGAAGGTCAAACTTGGGTGTCTCTGTGCATGCTCCCCAGGATGATAGGGCAACTTTTTGAAAAAGAGCCTCTTGTTGTTCACATTTTGGGAAAGTTAGTTTCTCCAATAACAGTATATAATAGCAACAGGGCTGGCTTAAAGAGAGGTCCTTAGGCTCACACCAGCTCTGCCGATTGAGATGAGGTTGCTCCTGGGACCCTAATCTCTCATACCTCAAAGTCTGAAGGAAAGACAACCATAAGTTGATCCTAGACATGCTGCTCTTTAGCCCAGTGATTGGTTTGTACTGGAGGCATTATAAATCAACCAACTCCATCACCTCATTCTTCAGGAGAACTTCTTTCACCTCCATTAGAAATTGCCGAGCTTAATAATGTCTGGGAAATCAGCAGGAAGGGTCCAGAGTATGGCAAGACCCAAGGGGGTGTGGTCCAGCAGGGAACAGTTTTTTTTTTTTTAAGGTATCTGTGCCTTTGAGTTGGGAGGCATACCTTGGCTTTTGAGAAGTGCTTTGTGAGGATGATTAAAGGAAAGGACAACTGTGGAGGAATCTGCAAGGATTTCAGAGGCAGAATGAAATGACCTCCTAGTCTTCCCTCATAGTTGGACAAAGATTGGAAGATGCCTTTGATTAGAGAACACTAGGCTAGGGTAGTGGCTGTGACAAACAAGGATCTCTTAGCTTCCTCCACCTTAGGTCACTTTGATTCTCTAGATTAGCCAAACACTGGGTCTGACTCCAACATTCAAGACTATTTTTATTGCTTTCCTTTTCCTATCACTTAATCAGCTCAACACAGCCTTTTTATAAACATCTTGAGGTCTGTGGTTTATATTTGAGGAAAACCTAAATAAACCTTCTAGCTTCACTTGCTTTCAGTTTTTTTTTTTTTTTTTAAATCACTAATCGGCACACAGCTAAGCAATATCTTATTCGTCTACACTAGCTTTGCTGTAGATGGAACCTCTGATACAGGGATCGTGATGATAATGGTTGCCCAGGGTACTTTTCAGGGACTCCAAATCTCTTTTGCCAAAAACACTCGTTCTTCAATTGGGCCTGAGAAAGTATCTGATGAGTGACTAAGTGAAAAGCTTGGATTTTCTGCCTCTATACTGTATTTGTCTCTCTTGGTACCTTAACCTTTGGGTCAGAATTCTGTTTAACTCTGCAGATAGATATGTTAATCATTCAAGGAATATTTGTCCGGGACTGGTAGTACAAGATCTATTTGCCCCAATTTTACCTAATCTCTTTCTGCACTGCTCAGGGTTGATGATGCCAAGATAAGAATAACATATTTTCAAGATTTATGTGGGGACATCACAACCTCTTGATGACATGCTTACCAATCACTGGATTCCACAATGTCGCATTCAAGACCTCCAGAGTGGTGTCTTGAGGTCTCAGTTGTCAGTCCTTCCCTAACCTAAGCCCTCTCCCTTCCTCCTTGCCTGAGGATGAAAGGAGCTTAACTTATGCTGAGTCAAGATTGTTTTTTTCCATGATGCTATCCCACCATCTTCTCATTTTGTGGTATTCCAAATAAATTCTTTTCCTTGGTCCAATGCTTGTCCCTGATTTACTGTTCCCCTTTTCAAGCAGCAAAAAAGTAAAACAGACTTTAAGAAGAAGTAAACAGACTTTTCCTTTTCTCTCTTCTTCTCATAAAATCCCCAGTGTTTAGCATCGTGACACATACAGGACATTTCAAAAGTGTCCATGGAATAGACTTCAAACTCTATCTGATAACCCACACAAAGATGGGATGATGCATGTTACAGTGTACACCTTCCTATGCATTCTGGCTTCCTTCACACTAACTGTGATTGTCGTTATCTTCCCCCAAATTTTAATATTTTATTGTGTTGCTCTTGGATTATTGCAATTGCCTTTTACCTATTCTTTTTCTTTCTGATATTTCCTATCCAATTGCTGTTTTAATGTCTTATTAATTTTTCTGAAACACTATTTTAATCACAATATTTTCCTACACAAAGAATGAGTCCTCACTACTGATCATCAAAATGGCTCTAATCATTTAATTAGGTTAACTTTCTTTTTTTATTAAAATGGTGTAATTGAATGAAATATTTCACAAAATTCCCATGGAACACCCCACAAGGTTCCATTTCACTTAGTAGTTTTTTAGAAGGGGAAGATTTTTTAATATGTCTGGTTTGATGGACTTAAGTGACAGAATCGAGTCGCATGATCCAATGCACTTCACTTTGAAGGTGTGGGTTATGGCAGAAGAAGAGAACACGTACCAGAGGTTCAGTGTCTTTGATCTGATAGCTTCTGCTAGAGGAACACCAAAAGCTCCCCAGGGCAGGTGGTAGCCTCAGATGGGCAGCAGATGGCACTGATAGGCATAGCTTTCCCTATGGCTGGGAAAGCTGTTAACCACCACTTAATTAAGGCACACAATTTGAGTGTTACATTATAACTATGACTGGTTATCATTTGTATTTTATAAATATGGAATAAGTGATCTTCACTCATCCCTGTGGTATTTGTTAAATGACTTTTTTTGGCAAGGTTCTGGGGTTTGAATGCAGAGCCTCCTGTATGCTAGGCAAGTGCTCTATGACTGAGCAATACTCTCAGTACCGTTAAAAATTTAATCTTCTTTTTAGAGAACAAGGTCAATTCTCACTATCTTGCCCAGGCTGGCCCTGGAACTTCTAGGTTTAAGCAATCCTGCCTCAGTCTTTGGAGTCTACAGGCACATGACACCCATGTAACACTGTGCCTGGCTTAAACAAATTTTTTTAAGTTACAGAAAAACATATGAGAGAATGTGAAGTGAAGTGTGTAAAGTCTTCTTTAATTATATTTGAACTAAATCTCATACAGCAATTACATAGCTGCCCTTGGTAAAGGGAGAAAGCACGGAGGAATTGAGAATCAAATAAACTTTTTTGTGGTTCATTCTAAACTATCGCCCTGTCAGGAATGGATAATGCCAAGTGTCTACTCCTTAAGTTTCTATATTACATTGGAACACCTCCCTCCACCCCCACGTTTTTTCATCTTTGAGCTCACAGAACTGATTACATCCAGGGAACTCAGGGTCAGGGTCAGCATGACTGACTTTGACTCTCAACCAGCAGCATTATTCTTACATGGATTTATTTTCCTGGAACCCCCAGTATAAGTGTCTATTTCAGTTCCAACTGAACTTACAACTGAACCCTCCATTTCTCCAAACCTAGATGAAACACTGAATATGAAGGATATTTAGTGAGAAGACCATGGGTAAGAGAATGGGAAGTACCCTCAGAGAGCTGCTGTGAGTTCAAGCACTAACTTTTAACTAGCATTCTGACCTTGAACAAGTCAGTCGTCCGCTTGAATCTCAAGTCCCTCACTCGTCAAATGTAGACACCAATCCAGAAAGACATAGATTTTGAAGATTGAATGATATAATGAATAGGCAAATCCTTCATAGACTTTAAAGTAGTATTGAGGTATTGTCCCATTTTGTACTATTCTCTGATTTCATGTATTTCTCCAAAGGAGGGTACACATTTTGTCCTCCCTAACATCATTTATCTCCAAATGCTGTCAGGCAAAGGTAGACATTATACAACTACCTTGTCATACACATCCAGAATGGTGTCTGAAATCTATCTTATGATCACCCTTGACTTCCTAAC
The DNA here is from genome assembly GCA_020662805.1 of Glaucomys volans. Lineage (NCBI taxonomy): Eukaryota > Metazoa > Chordata > Mammalia > Rodentia > Sciuridae > Glaucomys > Glaucomys volans. The sequence goes on from JAJEJO010050539.1 coordinate 41,351, forward strand.
TCTCTGCTCTCAGCCCTTTGCCACAGTTATCATTAAGAAGTCTTCTTTTGAGAGTGCATGACTGGTAGAAATGCTTTTAAGGTAGAGCCCTTGGGCTGTAGGAAAACTTAGAAAAAGCAGATTTTCCTGAAGTGGAATCTGGGAACAGATGCACAGCAGATGCTCTTTGCCCATGGGAGGCTTTAGATATTTTGCTTTATTTGGTCACTTGTGTGTAGCTGCTGAAGATGTATTTCTCTTCAGGGACCAACATAACCAAAAGTGTACAATCTTCAGAGAATAATTGGGATATAAACCTTATGAAATTCTGCAAATGTCACTCTTAGCCTCTTAATAACTGAACTATATTACATAATTTTCTATTTTTGTACACTACATTCTAATGACTGTGTTTTGCTGTCTCATAGGTGCTCCGTTGCCCTTGACTAATCTCCTTCCAGAAGGAGGCACCAGAAGGCATCTTCAAATGTACTCATAACTTCATACTTACAAGTTTTTTTTCTTTTCTTTTGCAGTGATAGACCGACTTGGCTAGAACAGCCAAGGACAAAGAGAAAATTTCAGTCAGAATTGCTAAATAATTCCCTTTATAGAGTCTCTGACCAAAATTGCTTAATATTAATTAAAATTGAATGGACACACAATTTGAGAGGACAAAGTTGTCAAGAGCTTTGGGCAAAAGAAACTTGATCTGACTCTTTTCTTAAATACCATGGTAAATGAACAAAACAGGCTCATAATGGCAACCACCTAGCAATTAAATGTGGTAAGTACTATCCTCTGCCATCTCTGTCCATTAACTTAACTCATTAATTCTTTTAATATTCTTCTAGGTAGGTACAATTATGGTCCATATTATATAGAGACCAGTTAATGGAGAAATAAAGAAACATACCTACAGCAAATAGATGGTAAATGATAAATCCGGACTTCCCACTCATATCTGTCTCCATGATCAGTGCTCAGAACCATAGCTCTATGCAATTTATAATAGGTAAGTAGATAAGAGATGAAGGAGGTTTGTCTGCCTTGATGTTCTGCCTCACCTTGGGACCAGAGTAATGGAGTCAGCCAGTTAGGGACTGAGACTGTTGAAACTGTGAGCCCCAAATGAACTTTCCTCTTTTATATTTGTTCTAGTCAGATCTTTTGGTCACAGCAATGAGAAAGCTGACTAAAACAACTAATTTCTCCTGTTTTTAGACTCAAACTCATCTACTGAGTCAATCCTGAGATAGGCAAGAAGTTTATCAACAGCTCAGCTGCAATAGAATCCAGAATGGTTTGTGCTGGTAACAGACCCAGTGTCCCTTGGAGTGAGTCCCAAGTATCCATTACCATTGGTCATAGTCTTAGGTTGCTCTCTGAGCCCAGGCTGCTGAGTGAGTGTTCAACTTACTTCTCTGACCTACACATTATATCCCTGAGACAGACAGTTCTGAATTCTGTCAGCTTCTCTGTGGCCTTGGGTTTAACCAGACTTTTCCCACACATCTCAGGAGGGAAGATGAGAAAGTCAATCTCTCTCCCAACGTCCTCAACCATTGACTGTAATTCTGCTATGAACAGGTAAGAATTTTTCCACCAATGTTTATCTTTACTTATCCTGGAGCTCTGTGTAACCCATTATCTCCATTTGGCCTTGTTGACTAAACAATTAATTCCTTTTGACACCATCCAGCAGATAAAGCCTTTATGGGAGTCCTACTATAACTTAGGTTGGACTTTTCAGTCCACTTACTTTTTATTTCCATTCCACCCTCTTTTGTTACAGCATGCCTCATGCCCTGGCCTGTCTGAATTAGGATATTTCTCCCTTTATATGGGTCCTTCTGCCACAGTTACTGTCAATTTCCTGCCAATAACTAAGTTCTGCCACCTTAACTACCAGGGCCAGCCTAGGAAGGTCACAGAGCCAGTAGGTTATGGCATCACCTGGGCTATTGTGGAATGTTATCATGCCCCAGATCTTGGCACCCTCACATTGTCCACATACTTTCACTTTCCTACCTTCCCTTAGCTCTTCTCCCTCATATCACAGGGTCTATATGATTTCTTTAGTGACAGTGGATTATTGAGATAAACAAATCAGTCAGTGAAGTTTTGATTTGTGATAGGTTGTGAAGGACCCTTGTGGAATGCTATAATGAAAGTATTTTAAAATTAGGGAAAAAACCCAAACCAAATATTTGCAAGGACAACAAATGTCACTTTTATTTTATTTATTTATTTTATTAGAGCATTATAGTTACACATAATATTGGGGTTCATTTTGACATAATCATACAAGCATGAAATATAATCTGAAATATAATTCTTCTTTCCCTCCCTTCTTACCTCTCCCTATTCCCTATTCTACTCTACTGGTCTACTTTTAAAAATTGTAATGTATTTTATAACTTTCAAAGCTCGTTCCAGCATATTTTGGTAGATCACAAAATAAGTCATATTCTTTAAAGATTTGCCCTTCAAGCTTTTCCCTTGAACCTTGGGTTTAGCCTTGCTTTAGCCAATGGGACATTTGCAAATGTGATACAAGCAGAGGCTTAAAAAGCACCTGTGCACTGAGGCCTCCTACAGTCCTTTGTATCTCTGAGGCCACCTATGAAGAAGGCCAAGTCAACCTTCTGGAAGACAAGAAACACCTGAAGTAGAGGTGAAGAGTTTCAGCCAAGACCCTTGAGACCCAGCCTGTCATTTTCTAGACATGCAAATAAAGATGTCTTGGACCATCTAATCCTAGCCAACCCACCTTCAGACTTAGAGAACAACTGTATAAGCCCAAATCTGAAAAGCCACCCAGCTAACTACAATTTGGTGTGGTTTGTTGCATACCACCAGGAGGTGTCATCTGGTGTAAGCCCCATAATTGCCCTGTAGGGAGGACAGGTTAAATGACTTCACTAAGACATTTAGCTTCTAAGAGGCAAAGCCAGGACTTTGACCCAGGTGGGCTCTCAACTCCTAAACCAATGCAGGCTCCATTAAACCCTCTGCTTCTTAGTCTGCTAGATCAATACATGATGAGATACTATGGAAACCCTGTAGTGAAAAGGGTCTTAGAGATAATCTGGTTGTCTGCTTTTTGCTGCTATAACAGAATACTATAGACTGGGTAATTTATTTAAAAAAAATGTATTTCTTATAGAGCTGAGGCTGGGAAGCCTAAGAGCATGGGACAGGCATCTGACAAGGGCCTCATGCTGTGTCATAACATGGCAGAAAGCATTACATGGCAAGAGAGTGGGAGTGTGCAAACCCAGGTCTCTCTTCTTCTTCTTCTTCTTCTTCTTCTTTTTTTTTTTTAATAAAGCCACTAATGACATCATGGGGCCCCCACCTTCATGACTTCATTCAACCTGAATTACAAACCAACAATTTCACCTACAAATGCCATCAACACTGGAATTTGGGAATAAGTTTCCAATACATGAAGATTGGGGACACATTCAAACCATGCCACAGTGCTATTCTTTTGTATATTTGAGGGAACTACAGTCCAGGGGTTTGCTTCGTTCTAACAGCTTGGAAGGTCCAGAGCAGGGATGATAACCCAGATTTCCTCACTCTTGTTCCCATATTCTCTCTGCTTCAGACCCAATACAATTTCGTCTTAAGGTTAGGTGGTGGTTATTGTGGGGACAGCATTTTTTGGCATGCAAGAAGAATAAGCATGTGTTTGTGTATGTGATTGTGTGGTACAAGATGCCACTTTTATAGCTCTCAAATAGCAATAGGAGATTCACTGTCTCCTTGCCAGTTTCAAGTTTATCTTTAGCAAAACACTTTCTCAGAGAGTTCTAAAGACCTCATTCTCCTCTGTTTAGCTATTTCTGCTTAAAAGCCTGGTGTGAAGGGACTTCTGGAAAAGAGATGATTCTGCCAATAAAAGGAAGGGGATATGAATCCTGATTTTATTTTATTTTTATTTTTTTGGTACCAGGTATTGAACCCAGGGACACTTAACCACTGAGCCAAATGTCCAGTCCCTTTTTTAAAGTATCTTTTGTTTTTGAGACAGGCCTCACTAAGTTGCTGAGGCTGGCTTTGAACTTGAGATCCTCTTTCCTTAACCTCTTGAGTTTCTGGTATTTTAGGTGAATGCCGCTGCACCTGGCTAGATCCTGATTTTAGTCACACACAGGAGCTGTTATGTCCCCCCAAAACTCAAGTGTGAGACAATGCAAAGGGGTTATTGTTAAAGTGATTGGGGTGGTAACTATAGGCAGGTAGGGTGTGGCTGGAGGAGGTGGGCCATTGCAGGTGTGCCTTTTGGAATATAAATTTTGTCTGTGGTGAAGGGAGTCTCTCTCTGCTTCTTGGTGGCCATGTCCTGCTTTCCTCTGCCACACTCCTCTGCCTTAATGTTCTGCCTTACCTTGAACCCTGAATAATGGAACTGGCTACTTATTGACCGAGATCTCTGAAAAGGTAAGCCCCAAAATAAACTTTTCCTGCTAAAATTGTTCTTGTCTAGTCTTTTGGTCACAGCAGTGAAAAAGCTGACTAAAATAGGGGCACACAGAAGAACAGAATTTAGCTCTATTTTTGTCTCAGCAGACAGCTGCCACTTCTGCATCTCCATTTCTTTTCATTCCCATGAGATTCTTTCTCTACCAACCTGTAGGTATTCAGCTCCACATCAACTTTTGGGGTACAAGTGAAGCTTATTTTAAAATCTTACCCTGGTCCCTTACTTTGAGCTTGGACCAAAACCTGAAATTGAGGCCAGGGATCAGGGGCAGGACCCAAGGCAGGGGAAACATAAAACAGCCTTTTCCTCTGCTAATGTTGACCTGCAGACCTTCCAGGGCTAATATCTTGGTTACACTGTTTCTACTCTGTAAAACATCTTTCTTTAGAGAACTTTTCATGAAAGTAATTAGGTATGCAGACAGAAATAGAATGTACAGTAAGGAGATTATGCTGCACGATTCATGAAGATTTTTCATGTGTGTAGTGGAGTGAGGGCAGAAGTAAGATTGCTGGTGCTCAGGAAAGTGGGAGGTAGCAGTACTTCTTCCTTGTCACATTGCAGCCCTCTGCTTTTCCACTTTCCTACTTTCATAAAGCAATACTAACTAGGAGAATAGAATGTCTTATGCTATTAATATTTCTTTTTAAACATTTCTATTACATATGAAAGGGGAAATGTTCTTAAATCCTAATGGATTAAACATTTATATTGTTTTCCAGAGTATTTCAGAGTCTCAGGTGCCTTACCTGTGTATCAGAAGCATAGCTAAAGGAGAAGGGAACATTTCTGTGGGGGTGGCCCTGAGAACACAGGCAGCAGGTGAAAAGCCTCCTTTTCTTGATACTGCTGAGGGTCAAAACAGAAATGATACTGATGGCCTAATTTTTGAGCTCCACAGTAACATTTAAACCAGTCATTTTGTTACAAAAGTGAATTCCTTTAAAAAATAAAAAAAACTAAAAGCAGCATTATGCACATTTTTTTCTTAAAAAGGTACAATTAATTTGGCTAAATATTAAATGAAGTGAGCTAACAGCCTCAGGGACAATTCAGATGCCTGCTTTCATCCAAATTTTCTGAGTGGACAATAGCTCTCATTGTCATGTTAGGAAAATTGGGGAGAGAAAATAGATCTCATTTTCTATTCTTGTCACTGCAGTGCTCAGAATCCTTGAGTAGTTTCTCACTTTTGCTCTGCATATCAAATGAAAATTGCTGGCCACAGCCTTCAGAATTTCACACCTGGCTCGCTTTTCCTGTCTGCTCCCTTGCCCTTTGTTATCCCAGCAGGAACTCTCTTCTGCAGCACAAGCAACCTCCCTTGCAGGCCGGTGGTCAGATGTTCCAATCTCCTTTTTCACCAAGTGCTTGGGCAGCCTGGGGGCTGTGCCCAGGTGTCTTGCATGCACTGCAGTCTCCTCATTGCTTATGGCTACTCCTACCCAGGATCCGATAAGCACTTTGGTAACATCCTAAAGATGGTTTTGAGAATGGAAGGCTGGTAACTAGGGGAAACATGCAGAAGTTTGAGGAAATATGATTTAGTGTCTAATTCAGTATAAAAAGTGAAATGAGAAAAGGGCTATGTCTATATTTGTCTATGAATTTTCATTTACTCATATTATCCACTAATTTTCCAGATTTATCACTAATTGAAATATTTTCTTATTGTTATTATTACATTTAATACTAACTTAAAACACTTAAAGATTATTTAAAGTACCCATAATTTCATTTTTAGAAGCACAAATGCTGTCTTCAGCTAATCAAATGAGGACATAGTCACACTATGGAAATGATAATCATTTCCGGGCTATGAATATAAAATATTTGTAATTCACAAAGTTGCTACAAGAATTCACTCCCTGCAGTTTCAATGCCCTAGTTTTCTCTAAAAGCTCCCAATATATTTTTCTAAATTAGACTCTAAAATAAGCAGTAGCTAAACAATTATACCATAAAGTTGTATCTTAAGTTGATAGAAGTTTACTGTAAAAATCTGGAAAATACAGAGATAAGGGGGGAAATTAAAATCACCTATAATCATATCATCCAAGGAAATCTACTGAATTTTTTGACTATTTTTTTAATCTTTTTCACTAGCATACATATGTGATGTGTACATATGCATGTGTGAATACCTCTATGCATATTAGTCTCAAAGTATATATTCTCATTTATATTCTTTTGTCATTTAGTGTTACACCTTAAGCATTTTCTATTAACATTAGAATTTTTACAATAGCAAAATTTTAGTGGGTATATAACACTTCAATGTATGCGGATGTGCCGTAATCTAACATTTTTCTGTTGATGACATTGTAGCAGAAACTGGTTCCATGATCATCAATCCTGTGTCCCATCTCCCAGCACAATACAGTATAGAGTTTCAGGAGCTGCAGACAGATGGATGTCTGTGCCTACTTGCAGACTTTCCTCTGTGGACCTTGCAGAGGGCTCATGAGCAAGAACAAGACAGAGGCTGCAACTGGAGAAAGACTCTCTTGGTGGTGTTGGTCCCGAGATGAGGTGGTTACCACTGCAGGAAAAGCATGGCCTTTTTCCCATTGCCTCTCTCCTGGTGAACAACCATTAATGCTGCTGGAGTAAGAACAACAAAGGCTGCTACTCCCAGGACACAGGTGAAGACCCACAATGGTGCAGGAAAAGGAATGTGGGAAACCTGTTTCCCACGTGGATGGAGTCAGACCTGAAGAGGTATCCTGCTGAAGGAAGAGAGGGTAATTGAGAAAGCTCCACCTTATGACCAAGGTCACAAGGTCTGAGCAGGCCTGAGGTTGAACAAGGTCGGCAAAGATTTCCCACTTCCTATTCCTCACCCCAGGCAAGAAGCAGCAAGAAGCAGAGGAAAAAACAAGAATACAGAGGGAGATTTTCCTGAAGGTGCAGGTGCACAGGGAAGGCCTAAAGCTAGGGGTGAAGTAGGAGCATTGAAAATCCCTCTTGTCCCCTCACCCTAAACATAGATCACACAAGAGGAATATGAGGAAGTTCTCTGAAAGTAAGCTTATTAGCCACAAAATCAAGTCCAACTCTTCACAAGTCTGACAGCCATCCACACAAATGGCCTGCAGAGGAAGAGACATGATTTTCTAGGCGTGAATTCTATTTACCTGTCTCACACAGTGCTTCAATCATGGTAGGATTTAGGCTTTTACTCCAAGTATTTGGGAAGCCCTTGAAGGCTTTTCAGTGTAATAACCTGACATATTTTAAAGGGGTTATTCTGATTCTGAATTGGAAATAGATAAAGAAGGGTCTGGGTGAGAGTAGGAGATCAGTCAAGAGGCTGTTGCAGTAGTCCTGGTGAGAGATGTTTTCCAATTTCTGGACATGTATAGAAGCCAGTGAAGGTCATGAGACAAGCTCAGTGTTTGGGTCTAATTTGAAGGTAAAAGAAATAGGTTTGGAATAAAGAGAGATGCAAGGATTACTTCAAGATTAATGACCTGAACAACTGGAAGAATGAGTTGAAATTTAATAAACTAGAGAATATTGGAGGAGGGAAAGTGAGAGCAATTTTGGTTTGGTCATGTTGAATATGAGATGTCTATTAATCATTATAGTGAAGTTAATAAGTGGTTGAGGATAACAGACTGAGTCCAAGGGAGACAACAGTCTGTAGATATAGATTTGGAAGATGTCAGCAATTAGATGGTGCTTTAGAGTAATGAGAGTAGATGACATGTAGGGAGTGAGTGTTAAGAGAGAAGAGAAAAAGCTCAAAGGTTAACTCCTGGGTCTCTCCAAAATCCAGAGGTAGGGGAAATGAAGACTGAACAGTAAACAGTAAAGGAGACTGAGGAAGTTAACCAGGAGAACAACGTCCTCTTGGCCAAGTGAATGAATGCTTGAAGGAGGCAGTCGTCATCTGTGTCAACTGATACTGACACAGAGAAGGGGATGGAATTATGTTTTATGGCTTAGTCTTTTGTGATATGTAGGTCAAATATTTTACCAGTTTATTGGCTTATAAAATATATTTAAAGGTATTTTTGATAAGAAAAAATTGTCGATTTTATGCAATAAATTCCATTGAGTATTTTCTTTCTGTTTTTTTCTTTCATTTTTAATTTAGGATAGACTTTTTCACATAGAAATTAGGAAAAAAAATTACATTTTGTTCTAGTTTTTTACAATTTTAAAAATTTCAATCTTTACAGTGTCAATTCCTCTCTAAAAGGATAAATCACAATTTAGCTAACAAGTCCCTTAACGTTGGATATTTATATCAAATTTTTGTTTGCATGAGAAACATCACAATGCATATCTTCTCATTTCAATCTTTTTCTACATTTTTGAGGATATCTTCTGGGAATATGCTTACATGTAAAAATTTTTAGACCACAATATTATATTAAAAGTATAACATTTCAAATAGTTAATCTCTTAAATATGAAAATTAAGAAATTTATTCATAAATTCAACAGTTATTTTTATGTACTTCTGTTTAGACCTGTATTTTCCAGGAAATGTTCTAGGTTCAAGTGCTACATTAGCAAACAAACAAACAAAAAATCCCTACCAAGATGGAGCTTATGTTGTATCTGGGAGAGACAGACAATAAGCAAAAGTTGTAGTAAGTAAATATATTATATAGTATAATTGATGGTCATTATATGCTATAATAATTACAGAACATAATAATTATTCAGTATAACATATCTGCTATAATAAAAAAGTAAATGTTATAGTATGTTAGAAGGGCATATGTGCCATAGAACGAAATAAAGCAGAGTAAGGGAGATTGAGTGACAGTATGAAGGCAGTGACTGTGGTCTAGATGAGGCCATCAGGGTCGACCTTAGCAAGATGCCATTGACGAACAGATAAAAGGAGGCAAAGGAAGTGAAGGAGTTAGCCATATGGAGGAGGATGGCTCCTGGCAGAGAGAGCAGTTGATGTGAAGGGCCTTGGAGAGATCATGTCTGGTATGTTTGACAACATGAAGAGGTCAGTGTAGTTGGAGCAGAATGAAAGAAAGGAGATATGACAGAAAGATAATGAGAAACCAGATCAGTTAGGGTTTTGCAGACTGTTGTGCAGACTTTGCTTTTCTTCTGAGTGACACTGAGAACCATTGCAAGGTTTTTAACAGAGAACAGACAGGGTCTGGCTTACATTTTAAAAGGATCCATCTATGCTGAGAGAGAAAGCAATATGTGATAAAGGATGGAAACAGGGAAGTCAGCAGGATGCTTTTGTGTTAATCCTGGTGAGAGAAAAGAGCAAGTTGGACTGGTTTGGACTGCAGTAGTTGTAGTAGATGAACTAAGTAGTTGAACTACCCCAAAGAAAAAAAGACTGGTATGCAGCTGGCTCAGATATGCAATATGAGAAGAAATGGGTGGGTAAACAAGGACGACTTTAAATTATGAGGTCTAAGCACCCAGAAGACTAAGAGTGCCATTAACTGAAATCAGAAGGCTGTGGGTAGAGACCTGGGTGAAGATAGGAAGTTCAGATTGGGGCAGATTAAGTTTACAGGTCAGGCATCCAATGTGGTGGTTTAAGTAGGCAATTGGACAAGTGAACATGTAAGTACGGACAGAAGAGAGAGCCAAGCTGAAGGTATGAATGTTGGACTCAACAGTACAAATTTGGATGAAAGCATCAAGAAAGGAAGTTTAGATAGAGAAAGGAAGAGGTTCCAGAACTGAGCAATTGGACCACTCTAAGGTTAGGAGTTCAGGGAGAAGGAACCAGAGAAGGAGACTGAGAAAGAACAGTCAGAAAAGTAGGAGGAAATCCAGGTGAGAATTTGTTATCCTGGTAACCAAGTGAAGAAAATGTTTCTAAGAGGGAGGGAGAGGTTTAACAGCTCTAAATTATTATTATTTTTCATATTTTAGCTCTAAGGGAAAATTATTTCTTACAATTGGAATGTAAAAATCTGTTAGAAAGAGTCTTTTTTGTTAATAGGGATTTTTTACAATGTGAAATTAAGGAAAGTTAAAGATATTCTTCAGGGGGAAAGTAAATTATATAATCTTGTTTGTCAAAGCATTTTATTAATATTTGGTTCTTCTAATCCATTGTTCCTAAAATTCTTTCTCTAACATAAGCAATCCCAAATTGGTCTTCTAAAATTTTTTTCTGATAGTTCATGAATTCTCCATGAACATATCTGCAAGCAAAAGCACACACTCCTATGTTCCGGACTATTTTTTCAAGCAAGTCTGTACTGCAGACTTGGAAGATGGAGATAGTGTCCCTCTTTCTTCCAGAAGAAAAGGTAGTTTGTATACTGTGCAATAGAATAATGTCTCTGGGACAAATATCCTAGCAACCCATTATAAGGGAGAGAGGTATTTTAAGCTTGAGTTCCTTAGTGGTGATTTCCTGTGTGCACAACATCCACCTGGGGTTATATATACTCTTTATGTTGTCCTCATGAAACTTCAGGAGCAAAAGTTGTAATAAGTAAGTATATTATATAGCATAATTGATAGTCATTATATGCTATAATAATTACAGAACATAATAATTATTCATATAAAGCTACTTCTACCTATTGTGCTGTGAATAATAAAACATTAGTTTCTGATCCAGGAGTCTTGTGTCTTCTAAAGTATCAATGATACTATAGTAGACTAACTTCTTAGTTTCTTAGCTCCTTCACAACTATCACAGAAACATGAGTTTTATATCTAGAAGTTTTATTTAAATATTTTAGCCCTCATCAAATTGAAACAACATTTTAAAGACAAGATCCTTCACTTAAATCATATGCATGTCAAACACACACACACACACACACACACCCACACCAATAAGGATTTAATATGACAAATTATCATAGTGATGAGTCTATTAAACAGAGACAAAGAAAGTGTATTAGTTTACTAGGAGCTGTCATAACAACATACCACAGTCATGGTAACTTAAACAACAGAAATTTATTTCCTCACAGATCTAGACTGCAAGTCTAAGATCATGGTGTCAAATGGGTTTGGTTTCCTCTGAGGCCTCTCTCCTTGACTGGGAGATGGCTGCCTTCTCACTGACTCTATGTGTAGTTGCCTCTTTGCTTTTGTCTTAATCTCCTCTTCTTCTGAGGACACCAGTCACATTGTATTAGGGCCATTTGAATTCGTTTTACCCTAATTACTTCTTTAAAGGCACTGTCTCCAATCCAATACATCCTGAGGTTACTGAGGGTTAAACCTTTACAAGTGAATTTTGGAGGGAAACAATTTACCCCACAACTCAGGGAGCCAAAGAAGCATTTAATTTAGTTTAGACCAATAAATTAAATTTTCATAAATTATTTCTGGAGAAACACTCTTTATGGCTAGGGAATATACCTGTTTTATTATTTACTAGAGGCATCTTTATTGAGTGCCTCTTTCAGTTGCAAACTGCAGTCATGTTAATTAAATATAGAATAGAAATATCAGTCACCATAATAATGGTGCGAGTTGAAGAGGAATGTGGGGGTAAGGAAAAACTAAAAAAAGTGATTATGCTCTTTGTACAAGTTTAATGTGGTATATAAACACATAGGAAATAGAAAATCTTTCTTCCAGTCCTTTTACTTTATTAACTTCAAATGTTATATGCCATTGCTGATAATTGAATATAGGATATAAGTCTTTCAAACTACTGGGATTAAATTGGTGAGTGCAAAATATTTCATTTTATTATGATTCTCTTCTTCCTAAGACTACATGCTTTTTGGGACTCTGAGAGTCTGTCATGGTTGAGGATTTTGGTAATTGGTTTGAACAGTTGGCTGCTGGCAGTCTCTTTGCTTATTCAGGAGAAACTTTAACCCAACTTTAATTGGCCAATGGAAACTTGCCATTTTGTTTGTAAGTAGTGATGTACATTGGGAGAGATGGTAGTTTGATAGGATACTGAAGACCTGTCCCCGTGTAGCCTATTTGCAATTAAAAATTCAGTATTGAGTTGGTCTGCAGTCCAGGTCTTTTGAAAGAGTGGCTCTAAAAACCAGAGTTCTTAATGAGAACTTGACTCGACTTCTGAGTGACTTTGGAGGAAAAGAGTTCTTGAAAACAAGGAGAATTGAAGAAACTCTTTTTCAGGTTAGGAAAAGAGACTGCCATCTAGAGCCCTTCATTCTCACAGTTTCTTCACTTACTAAGAACCCCTGAGTGCCAGTACCTTGTGCATGCTCTGCCAGTGCTCTGCCACTGAGCTGCATCCCCAGCCCTTTGTAAAAATTTTAAGACCGAGTTTCTTTAATTTTCCCAAACTTGCAATCCTCCTGCCTGAGCCTCCTGAATAGCTGGGATTACACGTGTGGGCCACCATCTGGCTTGCCTTATAGCTTTTTGTCCCTCATTTCCTGCATTACCCTCTTCTTTTAGGCATAGCAGAAGTTTTTAGTGAGACATTTAATTTCTTTGGTATTTATTTTACAACTATTTCCTTTGTGGTTCTCATGGGTATGTAATCATTTAACATCTTAAAGTTATAGCATTTTAATGTGAATTTATACCAGCTTACTTTCAATAACATACAAAAACTGCTCCAATACACTTCTGTAAGCGCAAAAGGACAGGAAACAGACCTCAATGGATTCAGAGAAGCCTTTATTTCTTTGACGACTCGGGCACCTTTGGGGCCCATTTTCTGGATGGGAAAATGGCTGTCAATTACAGAGGGGATTTTGCTTTTATAGGGTACAATGATGCAATCATTGGAAGCTGTGTATGTGCAGTTTTGACAGTCAGAGGCTAGTTGCATAGGTTAAAACCAAAACCAGAGGGGTGAATACTCAAATCTTGTTATTTAGGACTTATTTGCCAGGGGGAAAGGTCAAGGTTTAGGGCTCAGATTCCATATCTGCCGCTTTCCTTTAGGACCCATTGTTATCAGTAAAGAATGCACTCGGAGAGGTTTAATGCTTGGCCAGTTTCCTCTCCCTCCTCCTGAGCCACACTGTCCCTACAGTTTTTTGGGGGAGCTGTCTTAGAGGAATATTATTTTCCATAACCCTTCAACTTCCATTGCCATATATACCAGTTATCATTGTCCAAAATTATATTTTATTTTATATTTTGAGCCCCAAACCTAAACAATTACCTTTGAAAAACAATACACTGGTATCTTAATTTGTGTAGAAAGCAAAACGAAATTATAAACCAGCATTGCAATAATACTAGCTTTTAGACTAATGACTACTTTAAAAAAATGTATTAGTCTCTTAAATCACTTAGAAAACAAGCAATTTTAATAACCACACTAGCTTTTATAATGCTCATGTAATTTGCATTTGCTGAAATCTTTGTGTGTTCATATGACTTTGAGTTAATGTTTAGAATCCTTTCATTTCAACCTCCAGACTCCCTTTAACTTTTTTTTGCAGGGCAGGCTTGGTGGTAACTACCTCCCTCAGGTTTTGTCTGGGATCTGGGAACGTCTTTATTTTTCTTTGTGTGTGTGTGCCCAGAGGCACTTTACACTGATCTCATTCCCAGTCCCTTTTATTTTTTATTCTTAGACAGGTTCTCCCTAAGTTGCCCATAGTGGCCTTAAACTCACAGTCCTCCTGTCTCGGCCTCCTGATTTGCAATTATTGGAGCTCAGCTTTTCCCTCACTTTTGAAGGACAGTTGGACTGTATGTAAGATTCTTTGTTGAAATCTTTTGTGTTTATAATTTTATCACTTTGCATCGACTGGTAAGCCTGCTGCTATAAAAGTTTCTGAGAAATTTTCAGATAATCATACTGAGAACTGTGTGTATGTGATGAGTCACTGCTCTTTTGCTGTTTTTAGCATTCTCTGTCTTTGGCTTTTGACTATTTGTTCATTGAGTGTCGTGTTATGGGTCTCCGTGTTCATCCTATTTAGAGTGCTTTGAGCTTCTTGAAAGTCCATATTCATGTCTTTCCTGAAACTTATGGAGTTTTGGGCCATAATTTTTTTTTAAAAAATCTAATTTTTTTCTTGTTCCTGAGAATCCACACAATACACATATGGGTGCACTTGATGGTGTCTCATGGGTCTCTTATAAGACTCTGCTCACTTTCCTGTAATCATTTTTCTTTGTGTTCTTCAGACACAATAATTTCCATTTGTTCTAGCTTCAAGTTTGCTGAGCCTTTCCTCTACCTGCTCAAATCTGCCTTAAACATCGTTATTATTATGGTTAGTTGATTTGCTTTTCATTCTAGTCTCAGAACCTTTATTTACCCTTTCTACCATTTTGATTGTTCCACGCTCTCACATTCACAACTGCATATTTCAAAATCTGTTTAAAGCATGTGTAAATCTTTCTTGTATCATTCAGCAGCCCTTTCTTCATCCTTTCTCCAGAACACTATTTAAAAAATTTACATTCCCATCTTGTGTCTGTGAATCCCTTTAACCTCTTACAGTTTCTGTTTTCCACCAATTATTGAAAATAAAATCCCACACTGAATAACTTTTTTGATATGTTGTGTTATTGCCGACAGCAGCCCCAGGGCACTTGAAACAAAATAAAATCTTCCTACTGGATTAATCTGTATGCAGAAACTATCTGTGGTGAAAAGCAGGTATTTGGGTTTGGAAGGTATTTTATTTTCACTCTACCTGATGATTCTGCATCCAACTGTCTACATGTCCCTGATCTCAAGATGTAAAGCTTGAACCTTGGCCTAAAAAGATGCTGGAGGACCTGGAATGACATTTTTTCCTGATTTCCCTTCTTTATTTAACCTCCACATCTTTCCATGCTCCAAAAATGTAATACAGTATGAATAGCATTCCACTGGACAGTCCTAGTCATTGCTGTTATTTTTACCCCATATCCTAGGAGTCTCAAAGTGATGGAGAGCAAACCTATGTCTCCCTGTAGTCCTGAATTATGGGTCTTTGACTCTACTCTGTAAGACAGAAAAGCCCATTTTAAGTTGTGTGCCTGGACATTCCTCAAGGATCTTGAGATCCTAGGTCAGGAGATTGACCTTAGCAGTTCATTCACAATATGAAGGTATTGCTGTGACCTTTGCAACCTGCTGACTGATTATTTAGGATAGGAATTCTTCACTTTCTGACAGCTGGTTATTTAAAATGTACAACCTACATTTAAAAAACAATATTTAAAACTATTTACAAAAAAATACCTACATATAGAATAGTTTTAATTAAAAAGGCAAGGAATGAAAGTTGGTACAATGTGGTTAAATGTAATTTGACAGTTTTGATCAAAACATTTTATTACTTTTTTTTCGTTTTTATTTATTAATTTATTAATTTATTTAATTTTTTGATTCATTGAAGACAAATGGAGTACAGCAATTGTTTTTCTGGTTGTACACAAAGTAGAGTCACACCATCTGTGCATTCATACATGTACACAGGGCAATGATGTCTGTCACACATACTGTTATTATTCTTACCCCCCAACCTCAACCCCACCCCTCCCTTCCCTCTATGCTCTCTATCCTTTTTCCATTCTTGCCATCATTCCACCCCACATAATGCATCATCATTCACTTATCAGAGAGACCATT
>JAJEJO010050539.1:62314-83895 GCA_020662805.1 Glaucomys volans
GAAATTTTCTGATATTATTTCATTGAACAGATTGTTCATACCCTTGGTTTGTATCTCTGTGCCTTCCTCAATCCCAATAACTCTTAAATTTGGTCTTTTCATGATGTCCCATATTTCTTGGAGGTTTCGTTCATGATTCCTAATCATCTTCTCTGTTTGTTCGACTTTGTTTTCAAGATTAAATATTTTGTCTTCATTGTCTGAGGTTCTGTCTTCCAAGTGATCTATTCTGTTAATTATGCTTTCTATTGAGTTTTTAACTTGGTTGATTGTTTCCTTCATTTCCTTGTTTCCTTCAAGGATTTCTGTTTGTTTTTTTCTCAGAACTTCTATCTCTTTATTGAAATGATTTTTTGCGTCCTGCAATTGCTCTATTAGCTGATTATTCATAGCCTGAATCTTCTCTCCCATCTCATCATTCCCTTCTCAGATCATTTTAATTATGAGCATTCTGAACTCCCTTTCTGTCATTCCTTCTACCATGCTGTTTTGGGTTCTCTTGATGTATCATCTAGGTTTGTTTGGGACACTTTCTTCCCCTGTTTTCTAATGTTGCTTGTTCGTGTATCTTCCCCTCTAGTAGTGCAAATCAGAGGAATTGCAATTTCCCTGTAAAGACTTAAAGTGTCCCTGCAGATTTCCAGTAACTCACCCAATGTTTGAGAGGTGCTTGATCAAGTGGTGACCCACGATAGCTGCTGTCCCACTACCTCCAGGTTGGGAATGATCAATACTTCTGGGCAGAGACAACCAGGAGTCGCAGCACCATGGTCCCGCCGGAACTCCCTGCCGGAGCTGGTGCTGTCTCCACTCCAGACCAGATCTCACCCAGAGTCGCAGGGCCGCGGCCCTGTTGGAAGACCTGAGCTTAGCTCCGAGGGCTCAGGCAGCTGAAGATGGTCTCTCTTCACCAGGGAAGCTGCAAAATGGCGCCGAAGGGCCCAAACTCCCCTCTGGAGCCGACAACAGGCTCCACTCCCGGCCAGATCTCACCCAGAGCCGCAGGGCCTCGGCCCCGCCGGAAGTCCTGAGCTCAGCTCCGAGGGCTCAGGCAGCTGAAGATGGTCTCTCTCCACCAGGGAAGCTGCAAAATGGCGCCGAAGGGCCCAAACTCCCTGCCGGAGCTGTCGTTGTCTCCGCTCCAGACCAGATCTCACCCGGAGCCCCATTTTATTACTTTTGATCCAGAAATTATACCTCAAAGAATTGAGCCTATGACAATACTTGCATAATTTAAAAGGATTTTTTAAATATACGTGTGACAATACTTACAATAGCAAACAGTTAAAGATATATTAAATGAACACATATAGATGCATAGTTAAATGTGTATGACAACCAATTGAAAGAATGAAGTATGTCTATATGTATCAATTTAGAATGTTGTCTATAGACTTGGAGAGAAAGCAAGTTGCAGATTGTAGTAAGTCCTTATGCATAACCAATGAAAAATATGGACATTGCACTTATATATGGCAGTGTTTATGCTTATATATGTAGGTGATTCAGAAAGATAGAGTAAATTATTAGTTCTAGCTAATTCTGAGTACAAGAAATCAAGTTGAAGATGGACTTTAACTTTTACCTCTTCACTTTTCAACATTTTCTTAACTTGCACCCTCTACCTTAGGAATTAAATATATTTTTTAAAGAGTTGAAGAATGATAGCATGCCATTTTTAAAAAGGGGAAAATATTTGTCTTGGAAACCAAGAATAAGATCATTATAAGAAGTGAATAGAAACTTTAACTTTTAGCCTTTTAGAAAACAATATATAAAGAGAAAACTAATGCAGTCAAATTTTATTGATGAACAGAAATACCTAAGTATTAGGGAGAATAAAATTTTTCCTAACAAAAATTGTATCAAAAGGATCTGCGTATATACAACATTGAGGAACATAATGGAAGTTCTTCCATAGTAATCTTAGGAAACAATAGACAAAATAATCCTTGTTTAATCACTTATTAAATCAGTTCTGTGACTGATTGTATTTTCCATAGATAACTGTCAGATGGTGGTGTATCAACATCATATTGGAAGGGTACCTTTCCATCAAAAGTTAGAATCTGTATTCCTTTCCCTTGAAAATGGGTGTGTTTCATTATCACCTTGACTATAGAAAGTGGTAGATGTGCTACTGCATGACTTTAGAAGCTGGATCATGAAAGGCAAGCTGGTTTCTGTCTTATTCTCCTCTCTTAGATCACTCATCCTGGGAGAAGCTGGTCATCATCCTGTGAAGACAGTTTGTCTACCAGGAAGTTCACAGGAACTGAGGCCCATGGCTGAGAGCCAGCACTGACTTCTTACACACCCTGTATTCCAGCTGTCATGGAAGTGGATGCTGAAATATCACTGCAGCCTTCAGTGTCTGCAGCCCCAGCCAAATATAGTTGTGGCTGCTTGAGAGATTCCATGTGGGACTGCCCAGAGGAAAACCTTCTGAATTCCTGACCTACAGAACCCAGGAGAAATAATAAACAACTATTGTTGTTTGAAACCATAGCTCTTGAGATGATTTTATGCAACTCTAATGATGAACTCAGTTAAAAATAAATTCAAAGGTGCAGGGGAATTACCATTGGTTCACATGATGTTGACAATAGCAATTTTTCCAGTGTTGGGGACATGGCTGACTTCATAATGATTTGGAAAATATCAAAATGTTGGAAAAAATATACCAATTTATAATGTTTGTTAACTTTGCCATCAAGATGTGTTTCTGCAATTTCCAACATTCTTTTTCTCCATTCTCAATCTCTCTCATGATCTTCCACCTCTGCCAAAGGGTTACTGTCAAAAATAGAAATAGGACTGGTCAATACAAAATTTGAAAATTCATTATTATACTTTACAAGTAAGTAATTCCCAACCATATTATTGATTCATTGCCTGTTTAGCAGATATGAAGAATTTTATTATTCCCATCTTGCACATATTGAAAATTAAGTACCATTTATTACAAAGCTGTGTAGTTTTAATCCATTACTCTTTTCATTATTCAATACTGCATTCTTTGTTTGGTAATTATGGTCTGTCCCATATTCTTTCATCCTTTGGTAGTAGGGAGTACTGTTACCAGTAAAGGAAAGCCACTGGTAAAGTCATTATAAAATTACCCTAAAATAAGCCAGTGCTAGAGGGGACCTGAAAACACCTCTAGTCTAGATCCTCACTTGGGGTCAGGGAAGCTGAGGGTGGGGACAGGAGAAGAGAGCTTGACCAGACCTCACAGTTAGCTGGCAGAACTGAGGCTAGGGCTTAGTTGTCACTGCTTACATTTTATCAGAATGTTTTTAACTAATACATTTGTACCCAAATCAGAATAAATTTCCACCCTGTGAAGTGCTTGTACAAATAAAATTTGAAAATAATAATCGTGCCAATGAAAATCAGTTTCTGCCAAGAAGTGCTAATCTATTACTTCTGGTACCTGTGTATATTAGCCTAAAAAGGTACATTCCCTAACAGAGTGAAAGGATTTGCAAATGACAGAGTTCAAATAGGACTCATTGTCTGAACAGGAACACTGAGCACTATTTTGGGTCTTGCTTGTGGGCAGGATGAATATTTCAATTAGTAAAGCAGCAAGTGGTCATGGAGCACTGTGTGTACCAGGGTCATGCAAAACCCCATGAAGGATGCCACGAAGGGTATTGCCCACCAGGAGCCTCTAAAGTGGTTAGGAAGCACAACTAACGCCCACAGAATAATTAGGAACAATTGAATACAACACTGAATGGTACTGACTCAAACTTCAACAGCTGAAATCTGCATGCTCATTGCTCTTCTACTCCCATTAATACAACTGCAACTTTAGCTGGAGTCGATTAATAAGCAAAATGAGAAAATACCTACAGTCTCTTGCACTGGTCAGATGCTGTGTGTGAGAACAAGAAGATCACTGATCTTAGTAAACCCAGAATTGACTCTGCCAAGTCCAGCTTTGTGTATTTGAGTCATTCTACCTTCTTCCATGCCTAATCACCAAGACCCAAGCTCTCTTAATATATTCAAGGTAAAAAGTTGGGCTTGTTCCTGTACTTTACAACTGGCTTATTCCTTTGAACCTGACCTCTTACTCTTCCTGCTTGGGTCTCTGACTTGCTCTTCTGTTAGAGTCTTCGTGCTGTCCTTCTGATACTGATGGAGGATTCTCAGCAGATACAGTTTACAGTGATTCATTGGATTAGGTCTGCTCTTCACTTGGGGTAATAAAATTATCCAACCATTGGAATCTTCAGCATGTCACCAAAATGCTTTCTTATAGGGCTAGAATTTCCTTGCAAAAGGTATCTGAATTATTCATTCATTACATCATATTTTAATTGATCAAAATTTTTGAGGCATTTTTAAACTAGGAACTATGCTGGATGTCAGAACTGTAGAAACATTGAAGCAAGTTTCTGTCTTTGAGCTTTGAAAACACACTCTGGAATGTTGGTTTAGACTGGAAGCAGTGTGTTCATGTGGGAGGGTGTGAATGTGTGTGCTGGGAGTGGGAATGGGATGGGCGTCAGTAAAGGCTTCTGAAAAAGCTGACCCAAGAAATAATGCCTGCTAAAATTGTTGAGTGGCCATGAAGGTCTCATCTTCTCACAGGCTCTGTAGGCCCACACACATCTTTGTATTTGCAGTGAGTCACTTCACTTTTGTCATTTCAGTTGAACTGTTTGTGAGTAGGTGCAGTGTTAATAGGCATGACCCAACTAAATGTTAGCAAAATCAATACATTTATGAAAAATGCCTCACATTTTGCTGAAAGCTTTTGAGAAGACACCAAGGACTGCTAATTCCTCCTAGGGCCAGCATGTATGAATAAGGAAAAAAGGAATTTGAAGAGACACAGAGGTGGTGCACAGGTATCTGCATTTCCTCCAGGAGGAAAACTAGGGTGACTTAGTGCTTACCTCGTTTGCATTCCTTTTCCCAGGGAGTACAGGCTTGTGCTGCCTCTTATGAAATAACTGAAAACAGTTGCTTTTGATATCATTTCCAGTTTTTTTACTATTTGAGACAGAGGGTTAAATTCACCTTTTATTTCTCCATCATGTCTAGCGATACAAATCCTTCACTTACAGAACAAGCCTTCCAGAAGGCCTGTGGTGTTAGGCAGAATGACACTCCTGCAAAGAGGCCAATGCCCGTGTCCCATTCCCTGGAACCTGAGAATGTGTTACTTTTCATGGCAAAAGGAACTTTGTACATATGATTAAATTAAAATTATTAAAATGAGAAGATTTTTGTGGATTATCTGGTGGGCCGAATGCAATCGCAAGGGTCCGCAAAGGGAAGTAGAAATATCAAAGCTGGAAGGGCTTAGGTGATGATGTCAGCAGAGGTGGAGGGATTTGCCTTGAAGGTGGAAGAAGGGGCATGGGTTTGTACCAGTGGTCTCTCACAGCTAGAAAAGGCAAACAGATTCCCTCCCACCTCCACCACCCTCCAGAAAGAATACCGTACTGCTAACAATGTGACAAGAAATTTTTATGACCTCCAGAAACATATGGTAAAAAAAAATTATGTTGTTTTAAGAAACTCAGTTTGTGGCAACTTGTAAAACATCAATGAGAAACTAATAAACCAAGTCAACCTCTACTTATTCCACAATGATCAGAATTTAGTCACATGGTCATCTACTCTCTGCAAGGGAAAGTTGGGAAATATGTTTTAAAATATGGGTACATTACCTCCAGTAAAATTGGGATTCTATTATAACCAAAATTATTAGTTTGAAAAAAACCCTGAATGGTCTCTACTATAATAATTTCATTTTAATTTTTCACTACCTTAATTATTTCAGCTGTTGCAAGGTGTTTTAGATGTTTTAATACCTGGTAGCTTTGCATTCTTCCATTTCTTTTTCAGAATCATTCTATTTCTGCTGGTTTATTCTGCCATATATACTTTTTTAGTCAACTTGTCTAATTAAAAGAATCCTGTTGGCATTACATTCAACTTACAGATTAATTTATAGAGTACTGACTTTGTTATGAAGCTGAGCTTTTCTATGTAAGTGCATGGCATGACTCTCCATTTGTTCTAGTCAATTTATTTTTCTAGTTAGATTTTTAATTACTTGTCCGATAGATGAAAATTCTATCTGTTGTAGAATATGCAATAATGATTTTTAAAGGCTAAAATAAATGATGTATAAAAGTAGTAGTTCATGGAATTCCTTCTCATGTGTGGTCACTTGTGTGAAAATATCCCTCAAGATAGAACCATGAACAGTTCTGTTCACTGCACCTCACTTTTGGAGACCCAATGGAGCTCCTTGTAGACAATAACATCTGAATCCTATTTATAGGCTCTTGTTATATTGTCAAACACAAGAAACATTTCTTGGCATATAAATCATTACATATGAAAATTTCATTAGAATGTAGGCCAATTCAGTACCATAAGATTCAGAAAAGTGAGAGCTAAACAAACTGGAATAAAGGAAAACACTGATTTCTGAAAAAAAAAATTATTTTAGCTAACCCACCATGTTGGCAAGGGAAACCAAGGAGAAAGCTTGAATGTGCCCAGATCTCAATGATCTGTGAGCTCCATCATCCAGAAATGATTTTTAAATTCTTATGCTGCTAGATTAAATTGCCAATCTTTTATCATGACCTCAATTGCTTTAGCTTCTGATACTTACTGAAAATTTTTGTATAGGTAAGCATGTATGACTACCTAACCATCTTACATAACCAATCATAAGCTGTCTGGTTTAAGTACATGTCCAAATTGTATTCACTTATCCATTTTTAGTTGAAACAGAAAAAAAAGAACCTGAATAAGTTGATTAGGACCATCAAGCAAGGGTTTCACCTCCTCAATTATGCTGTGTTATTTCTTGAGAGAATTGAGTACATAGAATTACAAGCCATCACTCAGATGAAATATATAAGAAAAGCAATTAGGGAAATCCTTTAAAATGATTAGCAGTTTATGGAGAATTAGTGCTATAAATTGAACTCTTTAATTAGTATCCACAAATAGGAAAGAAAAATGGGTCTGGACGAAGGGAGGATTCTAGACACCAATTCTAGATGTTTACATCAAGAGAGTACCACTGTCATTGAGAACATTTTTAAACTTTCAAAAGTGTTTTTGTTAGTGTGTCATAGTTATACATAATAGTGGGGTTCGTTTTGACATATTCATAAATGCATATAACATAATTTGTTCCACTTCAATCAATCTCCAGCACTTCCCTTTCCTGCATTCACTCCCTCCTTGATCCCTTACTCTATTAGTCTTCCTTCTATTTATTTATTTACTTTTAATTTCTTCATTGTAGTTGTACATAAAAAGTGGAAATCATTATGATATATTTGGATGAGCACAAAGCATAATTTGTCAATTTCATTCTACAGTTTTCTTTTCACTCCCCTTGACTCCCTTCTTCAATTACACTACTCTCTCTTCTATTTTCATGAAATTCCTCATTTGAAAAATTCTTTACTTCTCTTTAGTTTCTGCTTGGTGGAAACATTCAAACTCTGCCTTCTGTGTCTGGCTTATGTCACTTAGCATGCTGTTCTCCAGTTCCATCCATTTACCAGCAAATTACATAATTTCATTCTTCTTTACGACTGAGTGGAACTCCTTTGTGTATGTATACCACATTTTCTTTACCCATTCATCTGTTGATATACAAACTGGTTCCATAGCTTGGCGATTATGAACTGCTATACTGGAATACAGGTATCACTATAGTATGCTGAATTCAGCTCTTTTGAATAAATACTGAGAAGTGGAATAGCTGGGTCATATGATGTTTCCATTCCTAATCTTTAAAGTAGTTTCCATACTGCTTCCAAAGTGGTTGCACTAATTTGCAGTACCACCACCAGTATGTAAGTGTTCCTACCTCCCCATATCCTCACCAGCATTTAAAGAATTTTCCAGTTGTGTTTGCAAGGAAAATAACACATACTCAAAACAGGAAAAGATAGATTGGAGGGAAGGGTATCTACATTGATAACAATATTTTATAATTTCACAGAGGAATGAAAACAGTAAAGGAAAGAGGTCCCTGGGTGGTAAACTCTATTTGTCTCAGACTTGACCACTGACACTAGCTACAGGCACTGGACTGAGAACACACGTAGAACACCACAGATCCAGCTTTGGAAAGGATGATAAATGACATCTGGAGTAATCCATTTCTCTTCTCACGCTTAATTCCTTTATGTAGCAGCCTTACACAGTCATTACCATATCTGAGCTTGTAAACCTCCAATTGTGGGGAACTCATTCCTTCCAAAAGCAGTGTATTCCATCTTTGGTGAGTTCTGGCTGTAATGTTCTACTGTATAATTATCCAAAATATATTTTTCTATAGTTTTTGCCTATTACTTGTTATTCTATTCCTTGGGGAAGAGCGAGAAGTCCAATCTTTATTCTAAATAATAATTCTTCAAGTCTCTTAAGGTTTCCACACATTTGCACAACAAAAACAGCTTTGGCTGTGTTTAGCTACCTAACTGCAGTTCCTTCAACTGCCCGGGACAAGATGAAAGGTCAAATATCTTCATCTTCTCTCCCTTATATGATCATGGTTGAGGGAATAGCATAGGGAACTATGCTATTCAAGGCAACTAACTCAACAATTCAGGTGTGAACTGGATCTGAGTGAAGCATAATTCCTATCTTCTAAATCCTTGCTTTAAAAAGTGTGTCCTATGGTCTAGCAGGATAACCAAGCCCTACCCAGACTCACTAACCTGGAATTGGTTAGAAGTAAAACTCCACAGCCCTAATCTAGTCATACTGAACTAGAATTTGTATTTTAATGAGATCCCAGGTGATTCATATTAATATTAAATCCTGGGGAACACCTTTAGATCAAGTTGACAGCACCTTTGAATCATTTTGGAGGGGAGTTTAGAGGAATGAATACTTATGCCTGGGTCCATGCTGAAAGGTGAAATTGGGGTACAGCCTGGGGAAAAGGATTGCTTACAATTTTAGAACCACCATTAGAGAAAGATGATAGTCTTTAAACAAGGCAGGCTAAAATCCTTCTATGTTTTCAGCAACTACATCACAGTATGAATATATTTAACTGGTAGCCTAAAGTATTTTTGCAGGTGCCACTGTTAAATTTTGATGCTCTAATTCTATAAGGAAAAAATTTGGATTTTTGGATTGAGTTCATAATCTTGCATTTATCTGATTAATTTTATTAAATTAGATTGACTATCATTCTGATTTAGAATAAAACAAGAAAAAATAATTGTAGAAAAACCAGAGGTAATAAATATGCCAAATTAGAGGATTTAGAAATAAAATGGAGTCCCAGAAATTGCTATGGCAAAGAAGTAAAAGCATCTATTATCAAAATCAGTAAAAAAAATTTAAAGTTGCACAAAATATCTTCATTAATAGTTTCAGAATATAGTGGACAGATTCATTGCAACCTCTCAAACTTATTCAGCTTTCTGATTTGTTTCAACATCTTCCTAATGATTTCTTAAAATCAAGATAATAGTCATGAGTGACTAAGAAGACCTGTACAGCTCCTCACAGCTGATTCCCAACTCTCCATTCAGTGATGGCAAGCTGGTAATCCAGAGTCTGCCATGGGTGGTGGTGGCAGAGTATTTACACCATGAAACTCAAACAGTATACAATTAAGTTCAGTCACCTTCCCTCCTTCCCTCTAGTACTGATTGTTAAACACCAGCACACCACTGGAAAGAAAAAGATCATCAATTTGGAAGTGCCTTTCCAAATAAAATTAGAACAAATAACAGACTCACCTGGAAACATCAATTCTTATCCATCAGAGCATTGAAGAGTAGAAGCAACAAATGGGTATGTTGTGGAGCAAGATACCAACAATTTCAACAAAATGAAACTCAATTTTCATCTACTAAGTGTTTGTGCTGTTTCCCTTGCTCCCTTGAAATCAACCTAATATTTGGCATTTGCAACCTAATACTAGGCAAATTACAACACCTTGACATTTTATTGATATAATAGAGAACAAATCAGAAGACTCACCCAAACTAAACTTAGAAGTCATGATCACTAAGATATCAAAGTCTATAACCTATGAAAATGCATTATTTATATTCATATGCAGTTTTTTAAAAAGATCTTGTATTCAATTTGGTTATACCATATGACAAAGCCCACAAAGATTCACTCCACCAGATGCCTGGATTTTAATTACTACACATAGGCTTGAAGGCAT
Organism: Glaucomys volans; assembly: GCA_020662805.1. NCBI lineage: Eukaryota > Metazoa > Chordata > Mammalia > Rodentia > Sciuridae > Glaucomys > Glaucomys volans. The sequence goes on from JAJEJO010050539.1 coordinate 72,516, forward strand.
ACTTGGGTCTTTTATTCATTGTAGAATTTTGAGTCAATGTTTTGTAAATCAAATTGTTCAATTTTTATTTTAAGGCAGTGACAGTGTCTAAGTTTACTTTTATGAAAAGAAAAATGAATTTAAACTTTTTGTACAGTATTCATAAGGATTTAGATTAAAATCTGCTAATTCACTAGGAACAGAGAGCATAGAAAGCAGAAACTAGAAAGATTTCCAAAAGACTCTCTTATGAAAACAAGTAATCAGAGAAGAAAGGATTTTATCTCACAACTCTGTGCTCAGCATAACATTTATCTATGGAAAATAAACAAACTGATTTAATCCCACAAGGCAAATTGTCTCAGATTCATGGCAGGGGGAGCAATAAACTGAATGGACACAGTATTTTTAACACATCAGCATCTTGTAAAAGAATTTCATTGTGTTGAAGGAGAAAAACCACATGCAGCTCACGTTATGTTCACTGAATAGTTCCAGTTGTTTACACTTGTGTCCTGCTTATCTCATAGAAAGTGCCCCTTCATGTGGTCAGGAATGCACCATACCACCAGGATTAGGCATAGAGACAATACCCAAGAAAATAAAATTGGGGTGACTGATCCCAAGGTATTCCCTTATACTTGCCTGGGTTTGGATCTGAAATGTCCCACAAAGTTAAATGCGTTAAATGTTTGGTTGCCAGCCTGTGTGCTTTGGAGAGGGGATAGAATCTTGAAGAGGTGGGACCTGGTAGTAGGAAGTTAGGACGCTGGTGACATACCCTTGAATGGAGTATTGGGACTCTGGTCCCTGTCTCTTTTTGCTTCCCACTGGCCATGAGGTGCACAGCCTCCTTTACGATGTGCTTCCACCATAATGTGTGGTATTACTATGGACTGAGACCCCCCCCAAACCATGAGCCAAAATAAACCTTTCCTCCTTTTAAGTTGACATAGGGACAAAAAGCTAACATACCTGGTGACCATAATCTTATTAAATCTCATATTTTTGGGGGATATGACAGAGAGAAGTGTGTTCATTTTAATCTCTGAAGGCTAAAGAGAAGTCTAAGAGAGAATTCAAACTCTTGCTTTGGCATCTGATAAGCAAGGAGGTGGAATGAGAACTAGAAATGAGAAGACAGGTTCAGCAATGCACTGTCCCTGTGTCTTCTGCTCTCCTCTCTTTATTGTATCTCTCAGCCATGCACTCATTCTGCTCTTCATCCACTTATTCCTTCATTTGTATTATCATTCCAGAAATAATTCCTGAACATTTATTCCATGCCCAGAACTGTGCAGGGCTCTAAGGATATAGTAGTGAGAAAGACAAAAGATCTGTTTTTGTGGAACTTTAATTAAATAGAAAAGACATGTCACTATTAATCCAATTACAAAAAAGGGACTAACTGTGCATATTCCTTCTAGTTCTCACGAGAATGACCTTGTCTTTTATTCCCTCTTTCTGCCTAAGTGCATGAAAATTAGAGGGGAGGGGAGAGGCTGGGATCAAAAGAGTTGATTTCCTTCCTATGTTCTGAATCTTTTACTTTTGGGATAGAGAACTGACTTTTTGATTTAAAGTTGATTTTTTAAATTTCCAAATGAATGTCACAATTAGTATTATAACATACAACTTATGTAACAATGTTGATTTTGCAAAGTACTGTCATAACCATTACAACTTTTGACTCTCAAATCAATACTATAAGTTGAATGAATCATTTTATGGAATAGAAAATCAAGGCTCTAGGGGTATAAATGGCTCAAGTCCTTAGTGGCAGAACTGGTCCTTGAACTCTACCATCTGATTTATAAAGGTTATGGGCATATCCTAGATTTACACTTGTTTTTAATTAAATGATGCCTTCTAGATTGTGGGGAGTCATCCTTATAGAAGAATCAGACTAGGTTGAGTCATGAGATGCAGAGGTCTGGCTTCTAGGAACTGGCTACAAGGGAGGAATGTCCCAGATTGCCTGGAAGCATGGAGCACTGTGTGGGAGTGGTTTCCTGTCTGATTCTGTAATGGTTGCCCTGAGAAAATGGTTTCCCTAACTCCACCCCATCCTGTTCATCACAGAAGAAGCTCCTCCCATTCAGGTCCCTTTATTTGTGAGACTATAAAATAAAGGAGAGTTGGACTACTCCATATTGTTAGAGGCCAGAGCTGGTATGGTCAGACCCATCACACTCCCTCTTACTTAAAAAGAGTATTGGCGCTTGTGTTTTTATTGATTACATAAGTTTATGGATAATTGATTGATTTATAGCCAACGTCACCCTCCAGCAATTAACCCTTTTCTCATCCACATGGGATCCCCACACTAGATCATCTATTATACTAGGAAAAATGGTAAAAGCCATAGTTGTGTTCATGTTTTGCCTTAGTAACCCATTATGAAGCAGTATTAGATTTTATCTTAGCTGTTTTCAGGAAAAGGTGTCACACTAGGGTGTTCCAGCTCTCGAATGCATTTGCCAAGTAGTTTCGTAGAAACTGTATACTTTCGATTCTCTTGCCAACACTGCTAGCTGGAGGTCTGGAAAAGGAGCCAGGAAAGAAAAGATCAGGGTGAGAGTTTGGATAGTAGAGCTAGAAGCCTGAGGTGCCCATCCAGGTGTGAATTCCATGATGTAAGATAAATGAAACTTGAGAAGAAAGTAAGAGAGGGAATGACAATGTAAGGATCCCATGATCAACTACAGTGAGTTAAAGTATGGAAGAACAAACACTTGGCAGGCTGCTTCCCAGATGACATCACCAGTGCAGCCTCACAAGGCCCTTACTCAAAATGCCCCCACATTGGGTTAATGCTCTGTTGTCACCATCTTGAAATTACTGATAATTACAGTGTTTTACTTTTTTTTTTTTTTTTTTTTTGAGCAAAGTCCTTTGGGGCAATTGAGAATACATACAAAAAGAGGAAAAGAGGACATATATGCAATATTTGTGCCCTTAATTTCTTTCTTTCACATACAGAATTCATTATGTTCAATGAACAAAGGGTACCCATAAATACAGGAATGGCCCAATGAGCACTGATTGCTCATGTGCATAGGAATCCCATGAGTACAAGGTACTCCCTGAGCACAGGATTCTCCTGAGTACATGGTACATGGGAATTCAGTAAGACTCAAAGCAAGGGAGATGTACGCATGCTATTGTCTACCCCTAAGTGGTAGTGATGACACATTCCATTCTAACCAGAACTTGCTTTGCATTCAGAATGAAGGCAATGGCATTCTAGGAAGCATGACTGACTAAGGAATTCTATCCTATTCCTTCCTTCTCCTGTTACTTCCTTGTATTAACTAACCACTTATGCTGAAAATGCTAACCTAAAGGTTAAGAAAAAATAGGGCAAGCCATAGTTTCTTATCATTTCATTTCTTTCTTTCTCCATAGTAAGCTGAAGATAGACAGGTTAGGGAGAATGCCCATGCAAAAAAGTGATGAAAAAAAGCTGATTTGTTTCTGTGTAGTGTTTTCCACTATTTTTATGAGAACAAAAGATATATCCATATACCAGAAGGACCATATGCTTTCTTCACATCAAATAAAAAGCATCATGACAAGTTGAAAGAGAGGCCATGGAAGAAAAAAGCTTTATATTCTACTCTTGCCCACGGTTTATTTTCTGCTTTTTGAAAAAAGTTTCTTGTATTTTCATTTTGCCCTGGGCCTTTTGAACTAGCTTTGCCTCCTTCCAGATATGGCAGAGAAATATCCAGCAACAGGGCAAGCCATAAAAGATCAGGGAGGGAATGGGAGCCAATGATTCTGAGTTTGGATCAAACCAGGCAAAACTCATTAAAGAAAGGACCAGGTGAAGTGATCTGGAGTTCAGGTGGATAATGAAGGACTATGCTGATATAAACAATAACTGGCCTCAGAGAAATGTAAATTGATGTGAAGCTTTCTAGTCCACTTTCTGACCCTTAGTTGGTTTCTATGAGAACTTGGAAGGAAAAAGTCATTTAGGTGCCTGGAAGAGGAAATGACACACGCTGGCATCTGGAAGCCTCAGGTGCTGTGAGGCACAGTGTCTGAGAGATGTATTTCCTGATCTCCTGTCAACTTCTCAGACTTTGTTGCTGGACTTGTACTCTAAATTCTCCAGGCTCGAATTAGGATACAAGATGGCAGACTAGAGGAAGGCTGCATTCCTTGTTGCTCCATAACTTGGGTTTCAAGCAGAGGAAAATCTTTTTCTCTGTGAAGCAATCTCTGCTGCTCATCGATCCCCTGCTATTTACCCAATTTGTCTGCCTCAATCACCTACAGTCTGCCAGCATATCGCCTATTTTTGAGGGCAGATTGCTCACTGACTGCAGCCTATCATCCACCATTTGCCTATTTGCCTGCCTCTTGCCTGCCTTTCACCTATCCATCACCCACTGTCCGAGGTCCACCTGCCAATCATCCACCAGTAGCCTGCAGACTGCCCACAGAACACCAGCAGAATGCCAGCTGTCTGCTGTTCCCTGGAAGTCCACTGTTACCATACCCTCAGGTTTGGTTACACATGGCTGTTGCCATTTTGGGACAACAGTCAGGACCTACAGGATCCCTGGCCCACCTGACCATACCCCATCTCCAAGTCCCCTTAGCCTGACCAATTCCCAGCCAGCCTTCAGGGCCACAATCCAGCTGATAACACCCTACATGGACTCAGTGCCCATGCCCAGTGCTGCAGCTCCCCATTTGCCAAAACATTTGGAAGTCAGTACAGCCATCTTGGATTATCCTGGAAGCAGAAGCTGCCATCTTTAGGTGGGACAAATCTCATCCCAAGATGCCTGCTGGAGACTGGAAGCTCATTGTCGGGTAACTCTCATGCATCAGGCTACTGAAGACTGGGGATTTGAGTAGTATATGATTATTATAGTGTAGTTTTTTTTCTCCTTTTTGAAAATTTTAAATTTTAAAAATTTTAAAATTAATTAAAATTTTCAAAATTTTAAATTTAAAATTTTCAAAATTTTAAAGTTTTTAAAAATTTTTCTTGCTCTCTATTTTCCTTTTGTTTACCTGTTTCCTCAGAATCTCTTTCTCCCTTTTCTCATGCTAACAACCAACCTCTTTTGATTACACTTTTACTCTTCCTATGACCTAGAACTTCTACATACTCTTTTCTTATCCAATTAACATTTTCATCCTACACCACTCTCCACTCTCTTTGTCCTCAATTAGAAACAGCAGACCTCATTGCAAATCTATTTGTTATACTGTAGATAATAATTGAACTCATCCTCTCTATTTATAATGATGGGCTCTTTGGTTTAGGGCTGCATATTGTCCATACTGGGTACTGCTAATATTGATCTCCCCCTTACAGAAGAGGTTTTGGAAACCTGCAGGGTCATTATAAGCCTACTAGGGGGAAACTGCAATACCTCAGATCTGCATTGATAGAGGGGAAGTTACATAAACAACATGAAAAAACAAGGGAAGAAAGTGTCACAAACAAACCAAGCTTCTATATTAATAGGAATCCAATGACAGCGTGGTAGAAGAAATGTCAGAAAAGGATTCAAAATATACATAATTAAAATGATTCATGAAGCAAAGGATGAGATAAGAGAGCAAAAGCAGGCAATGAATGATCACTCAAATAAGCAGTTGAAAGAGCAGCTGCAGGAAGCAAAGGATCATTTCAACAGAGAGAATCATTTCAGAGTCTCAAAGAGATAGAGACTCTAAAAAAGAACCAAACAGAAATCCTTAAAATGAAGAAACAATAAACTAAACAAAAAACTCAATGGAAAGCATCACCAACAGACTAGATTGCTTGGAAGAAAGAACCTCAGACAATGAAGACAAAATATTTAATCATGAAAATAAAGTTGCCCAAACAGTGAAGATGGTAAGAAGTCATGAACAGAACCTCCAAGAACTATGGGTATCATGAAAAGACCAAATTTAAGAATGATCAGGATTGAGGAAGGAACAGAGATACAAACCAAAGGAATGAACAATCTATTCAATGAAATAACATCAGAAATTTCCCAAACCTAAAGAATGAAATGGAAAATCAACTACAAGAGGCTTACAGAACACCAAATGAATAAAATTACAACAGATCCACATCAAGGCACATTATAAGGAAAATGCCTAATATACAAAATAAAGATAGGATTTTGAAGGCTGTGAGAGAAAAGCATCAGACTATGTATAAGGAGAAACCAATACAGATATCAGCAGATTTCTTAGCCCAGACCCTAAAAGCTAGAAGGTGCTGGGCGTGGTGGCGCATGCCTGTAATCCAAGTGACTTGGGAGGCTGAGTCAGGAGGATCACAAGTTCAAAGCCAGCCTCAGCAACTTAGCGAGGCCCTAAGCAACTTAGTGAGACCCTGTCTCTAAATAAAATACAAAATAGGGCTGGGGATGTGGCTCAGTGGCCAAGTGTCCCTGAGTTCAATCCCCGGTTCCAAAAAAAAAAAAAAAAAAAAGCTAGAAGGTCTGGGAACAACATATTTAAAGCACTGAAAGAACATGGTTTCCAGCCAAGAATCTTATACCCACCAAAACTAACATTCAGAATTGAAGACAAAATAAAATTCTAACATGACAAGCAAAAGTTAAAAGATTTTACACTTAGAAAGCCTGAGCTGCATAACATTCTGAGCAAACTATTCCATGAGGAGGAAACGAAAAACAACAATGTAGGTCAGCAAAGGGAGGAACTACATTACAGGAAAAGCCAATCAAAGGAGAAACCAAGTTAAGTTAAAAACCAAAAATAAGCCAAAATGACCCGGAATACAAGTCATATCTAAATAATATCCCTGAATGTTAATGGCTCGGACTCATCAATCAAAAGACATAGACAGATTGGGTTAAAAAGAAACACCCAACAACATGTTGCCTTGAAGAGACTCATCTTATAGAAAAAGATTACCACAGACTAAAGTTGAAAGGATGAGAAAAAACCTACCACACACATGAACTCAGTAAAAAAGCAGGGGTTTCCATCCTTGTATCAGATAAAATGGACTTCAAGTCAAAGAACTAGTCAGAAAAGTCAAAGCTAGTCAGAAGGGATAAAGAAGGTCATTTCATAGTGCTTAAGGGAACCATAAATCAGGAAGAAATAATGATTATAAATGTTTATGCCCCAAACAATGGTGCATCCATGTATATCAAACAAATTCTTTGCAATTCCAGGAATCAAATAGACCACAACACAATAATTCTGGGTGACTTTATCACACTGCTATCGCCACTGGATAGGTCTTCCAAAAAAAAACTAAACAAAGAAACCATAGAACTCAATAACACAATCAATAGCTTAGACTTAACAGACATATATAGAATATTTCATCCATCAGTGAGTGAACACACTTTCTTCTCAGCAGCACATGGATCCTTCTCTAAAATAGACCATATGCAATGCCACAAAGCATAGATAAACACCCTTTAGTAAATGCAAAATGAATAGAGATACTACCTTGTATTCTGTCAGATAATGATGGAATGAAATTAGAAATCAATGACAAAATAAAAACCAGAAATGACTCCAACACCTGGAGACTAAATAATATGCTATTGAATGAAGCATGGATAACAGAAAACATTAGGGAGGAGATAATAAAATTCTCAGAGGTAAATGAGAACAACAATACAATATATCAAAATCTCTGGGATACTATGAAAGCAGTACTAAAAGGAAAATTCATTGCACCGAACACGTTCAAGAAAAGAATAAAAAATCGACAACTAAATTACCTAACATTACATCGCAAAGCAATAGAAAAAGAATATAACAACACCAAAAGTAGTAGAAGACAGGAAATAATTAGAGCTGAAATCAATGAAATTGAAACAATTCAAAAAATTGACAAAACAAAAAGTTGGTTCTTTGAAAAAGTAAACAAAATAAACCCTTACCCACACTAACAAAGAGGAGAGAGAAAACTCAAATTACTAAAATTTATGATGAAAAAGGAAATATCACAACAGACACCACTGAAATATATACTGTAAATAGAATTTACTTTGAAAATCTATACTTCAACAAAATAGAAAATCTTGAAGACATCGACAAATTTCTAGAGACATATGATCCTCCCAAACTGAACCAGGAGGACATACACAATTTAAACAGATCAATTTCAAGCAATGAAATAGATGAAGTCATCAAAAGCCTACCAATCAAGAAAAGCCCAGGACCAGAAGGATTCTCAGCTGAGTTCTGTAAGACCTTCAAAGAACTTACAACAATATTCCTCAAAGTATTTCATGAAATAGAAAAGGATGGAACCCTTCAAAATTCATGCCATGAATTTTGGTATCACTCTGATACCAAAATTTTGGTATCACTCTGATACCAAAACCAGACAAAGACACATCAAGGAAAGAAAACTTTAGACCAATATCTCTGATGAATATAGACACAAAAATCCTTTAAAAATTCTGGCAAATCAAATACAAAACATATTAAGAAGATAGTGTACCATGATCAAGTGGGATTCATCCCAGGAATGCAAGGTTGGGTCAACATCTGGAAATTAATAAATATAATTCATCACATCAATAGACTTAAGGTTAAGAATCATTTGATTTTTTTCAATAGATGCAGAGAAAGCATTTGACAAAATCCAGCAACCCTTCATGCTCAAAACACTAGAAAAAGTAGGGCTAGTAGGAACATACCTCAGTATTAGAAAGGCTATCTATGCTAAGCCCACCACCAAAATCATTCTAATTGGAGAAAAACTGAAAGCATTCCCCCTTATAACTGGAACAAGGCAGGGATGCCCTCTTTCACCACTTCTATTCAACATCATCATTGAAAATGTAGCCAGAGCAATTAGACAGACCAAAGAAATTAAATGGATATGAATAGGAAAGGAAGAACTCAAACTATCTCTGCTGATGATATGATTCTATATTTGGGGGAGCTGAAAAATTCCACCAGAAAACTTCTAGAACTCATAAATGAATTCAGTAAAGTAGCAGGATATAATATCAATGCTCATAAATCTAATGCATTTTTGTTTGTAAGTGATGAATCCTCCAAAAGAGAAATTAGGAGAACTATCCCATTCACAATAGCCTCAAAAAAAAAAGAAAAAAACCTGGGACTCAGTCTAACAAAAGAGGTGAAAGACCTCTACAATGAAAACAACACAATCTTAAAGAAAGAAATTGAGGAAGACCTTAGAAGATGGAAAGATCTCCCGGTTTTGAATAGGCAGAATTAATATCAAAATGGCCATATTTCCAAAGGTGCTATGCAGATTTAATGCAATTCCAATTAAAATTCCAATGACATTCCTCCTAGAAATAGAGAAAGAAATCATGAAATTCATCTGGAAGAAGAAAAGACTCAGAATAGCCAAAGCAATCCTGGGCAGGAAAAATGATGCAGAAGGTATCACAATACCAGACCTTAAAACTCTACTATAGAGCAATAGTAACAAAAATGGCATGGTATTGGCACCAAAATAGACAGGTAGACCAATGGTACAGAATAGAAGACAGACAGACAAACCCATGTAAGTACAGTTATCTCATATTAGACAAAGGTTCCAAAAACATACAATGGAGAAAAGATAGCCTCTTCAAATAGTGCTGGCAAAACTGAAAATTCATATGTAGCAAAATGAAATTAAACCCATATCTCTCACCCTGTACAAAACTCAACTCAAAATGAATCAAGAATCTAGGAACTAGACCTGAGACCCTTCACCTAATAGAAGAAAAAGTAGGCCCAAATCTTTATCATGTTGGCTTAGGACCAGACTTTCTGAAAAAGACCCCCAGAGCACAAGAAATAAAAGCAAGAATCAATAAATGGAATGGATTCAAAATAAAAAGTTTTTTTCCCAGAAAAGGAAATAATCAATAATGTGAAAAGAGAGCCTACAGAGTGGGAGAAAATCTTTTCCACACACACTTCAGACAGAGCACTAGTCTCTGAACTTAAAGAACTACAAAGAACTTAAAAAAGTTTACATCAAAAATACAAAGAACCCAATCAATAAATGGGCTAAGGAACTGGGCAGACACTTCACAGAAGAGGATATACAGATGATCAACAAATATATGAAAAAATACTCATCTTCTCTAGTAATTAGAGAAATGCAAATTAAAACCACCCTAAGATTTTATGTAACTCCAATTAGAATGGCTATTATCAAGAACACAAGCAATAACAAGTGTTGGCAAAGATGTGGGAAAAAATGCACATTCATACATTGCTGGTTTGGAGTTGCAAATTGGTGCAGCCACTCTGGAAGGCAGTATGGAGATTCATCAAAAAACTTGGAAAGGACCCACCATTTGACCTAAGTATCCTCCTCCTCGGTTTATGCCCAAAGGACTTAAAATCAACATACTACAGTGACACAGCCACATCAATGTTCATATCTGCTCAATTTACAATAGCTATATTGTGGAACCAACCTAGATGCCCTTCAATTGATGAATGGATAAAGAAACGGTGGCATATATACACAGTGGAATATTACTCATCCGTAAAGAAAAATAATATTATGGCATTTGCTGATAAATGGATGGAGTTGGAGAATATCATGCTAAGTGAAATAAGCCAAGCCCCCCAAAAATACCAAAGGCCAAATATTTTCTCTGATAAGTGGATGATGATACATAATGGTGGGGGGCAGGGTGACAGTGGGACAAGAGAAGAATGGAGGAACTTTGAATGATGTAGAAGAAAATGGGGCAGGAGAGCATGGGGGAAGAAAAGATAGTGGACTGAGACAGACAGTATTACCCTATGTATATGTATGATTACATGAATGATATGAATCTATATTGTGTACAACCATAGAAATGAAAAGTTGTACCCCATTTTTGTACAATGAATTAAAATGCAGTCTGTAAAAAATCAAAATTTAAATAAATAAATAAATTCTCCAGGTTCACAAAATCATATTCTGTGTGTTTTCAAGTAGTTCAGGGAACAATTATTCTTTGTACCAGATGTCTAAACGATAAGAGACCAGCCTAGGGTGTATGGTATAGTGATACAGAAAAGCAAACATGTTACTGGAGATCGACTCCAAGCCTGGCCTGGGCAACTGCTAGCACACATTATCACAAATGCATCTGCATCTCACAGTTCTATTGCCAACATCTACCAAATGAATGTGGGTTCACAGGCGTGCAGACAGAGTGCCCTCTGCTTCTAACTCTGAGGCTGTCCCGACAGAGGCTGATAGAAACACCAAGAAGCACATTCTTCTCTTCTGCATGCTAACACATCACCAGCAGGGAGAGTGAAGTGTGTTCATGCAAAACAACTCATATGGTCAACTAACCTTAATGTAATTCATGTCAATGTTGTGCTCTAGCATTGATGCTAACAATCTATCTATCATCTATCTATCTATCTATCTATCTATCTATCTATCTATCTATCTATCTAT
>JAJEJO010050539.1:83905-104801 GCA_020662805.1 Glaucomys volans
TATCTATCTATCTATCTATCTATCTATCTATCTATCTATCTATCTATTATCTATCTATTATCTATCATCTATCATCTATCTAATGTATAAGAATTTGCATTAAATACAGGAACTCAAAGGGTCTCAGAATGTCAGATCCTCTCTCCACCCTCATTTGTACATGCAGATTGGATACTGCCCCAGTTACTTAATATCATGGAGCCTTCTCTGTTAAGTGAAAAAATGTTTCTAGCCTCTATATGGATTATGGCTTTACTGGTGATTGTTATGAACTAAATGATTATGTCCTTCAAAATTCACATGTTGAAGGCCTAACTCCAAGTGTACCTTTATTTGGACTTAGGAATCTTTCAGGAAATAATTAAATGAAGTCATAAAAGTGGGGCCCTCATTGAATAGAATCAGTGTCCTAATAAGAGACATCAAATAGCTCTTTTGTTTTTTCTCCATACACATCAAGAGAAGGTCATGTGAGGTCACAATAAGGTGGCCTTCTACAAGGCAGGAATCGAGCACTCTACACCAGCACCTTGATCATGCATTTCCAGCATCCAGAATTGTGACAAAATGAACTTCTGTTTAATTCACCTAGTCTGTTATATTTTGTCATAGCAGCCCAAGCAGACTAATATATTATTAGAGTCTATGCAAGTGTTAATTATCATTATTACAGTTGGTTGGTACTTAATACACTCTTGAATTGTTGAATCTTCAAGGAAACCTGATGGGAAGGCCCCATGGATCATTACTCTCACAAAATTTTCATCCTTGACTTGGCACTGGATGTCCTGCAGGGGGGAAATATGACAGGATAAAATGATGAAGCCCAGTGACTGGAACATCCTAGCTAATTCACAAAACAAATTTGGCAAACTCAAGACTGATTGAGAGGTGTGTTGGGACATGGCCAGCTGCAAAAAATAAATGAATTAATTAAAAACCCCCACCAACAGTGTATCTTACATAGTTCACAATAGTCCACAGGTATACTTTCAAAGTTTTAATTGCTTCAAAGTACTTTAAAATTGGTGTCTCTTAATTTTGTGAATGGCACAAAATTATATTATATTCTATATCCAATTAGCGAACTGTTAAAGGTAACAATAATTAATGTTTAAATGGTGTCTTAATCTCTATAATGTACTTCCTTATTCATTATTGCATTTGTTTCTCACAATAACTGTGTGGGAGTAGCAATTATTATTATACCTGTTTTATAGTGAGAATAATGGGCTTAGTATTTTACTATGAAGAAGTAGAAATCGATAGGTCTAGAATTTGAGCCCAGGTCTTCTGACTTCAAACTTCATGAAGTTTAATAATAATTGTAATTCACATCCAGATACTATATATCAGAGACCAAGCTGACCCAGCATTCAGGAAATGTGGATTCTAGACCCAGTTCTGTGTCTATCTAAACTAACAGACCTCTTTTTCTCTAGGTTGCTTCTTCATCCACAAGGAACCATGAGTCCATAGAACAACTTTAAGTCATCTTCCATCCTTAATAGCTTGATTAGTATAAAGAAAAAGAAGCAATTGAGCAGCATTGAAATGAAATGTTACTTCAATACTTTGTTTTAGAAGATGTGTTTTGCATTTGGAATTTGGGAGGTGAGGGCAACTATGGTCATCCAACCCAGGATCAGGACAGTCCTTCAGAGAAGAGGACTGGAGGAAAGTGTACTTTCCCATTCAGCACAAGTCCCTCAGGAAAAGAGATCCTTCTTGGTCACTAAATGTCCCTTCCAGCAGGGATTTATTGCAGATCCACAGTGAAATGAGCTGTCATTACACACCCAGCACTCGCTCTACTCTGCAGAGCCCCAAGATCAGAGGGTCCTCCTCTAGGAGGGGAAGGTGATATCCAAATAATGGTTTTGGAGAAGCCAGAACCTGCTCCACCCACATCACATCACGGAGAACAGCATACTCAGTAGTCACAGAGAAGTTCTATAAAATACCTTCTACTTCTCACATAAATATTTCAAATGTCATGTTTACAGAACAAAAGAGAAAAAGAGGAGGATCTTTGCCTTTCAAACTTTCTTTCTCTCTTTCTACCAGTTTTAATCTCCCGAAAAGAATATTGGTGGGACCTCTGTGAAATTCTCCTCACTGACATTTCTAAGTAGGGTACAGATATTCATGCAAAGAGTTTGGCTTTTTGGGCCCCTTTGACTTTTCTTTATACTCTTTCCTCTTCCTATTACTGGGGGCTTCTCCATAGTGGAGGTCAGGCACAGCACTATGAAAAGAAATCATTGTAGGGAGCTAGTTCTCTCTAGTCCCCAGGCATGGAAGGTGTAGCTACATGTTCCTATAGCTATGTTATAGCCTTTTGATTCATGCAGCAAGTATTTATTGAACAGTTGCCACATAACAGGCTCTGTTCAGTATATTAGTGGGAGAAAAGTGATTAAGACACCATTTCTGTCTCAGTTCACAGTATTAGTAGGGACAGACAGAACTAACTAAGAAAAAGAATCTAACAAAACATCATAAAATGTGTGCTTGGAGAAGCATGCATGGCCCAGTACGGGCATATAGGAGGGAACAGACAGCTGCCTGAAATTAGAAGTGATTCCAGAAAAAAAGCAGATGACAAATGAGCTGCATTTTGAAGGAAATGTTTTACTTCCAAAGAAAGGATAGGGAAAAGGAAGAAATTTCTGGAGATAATACACCACAAGTCACTTCAAGGCAGGAAGGTAAGAAAGAAGGTCCCTTATGGTGCACATGAGCTTTATTGTGTGGCAGGGGCCCAGGATTTATGTGAGTAGTGGTGGTGTCAGTCTAAAAGCTGGGACAACAGCCAGAGGGTGAAGGGGTGGCAAGTATGCTGTGTGGGTCAGGGGTTTAAATTCTCCAGGCAGGCAATGAGAATCTACTTTCTGGATTATAATCCTGGCTGAAGTGAAGAGGATGGATTAGAGGGAAGAGAGGCTGGTGGTAGGAAAAATGTCAGGAACCTGTTGTACTGTACACATGCAAAGGAGGGGACACACATGAGCAATGTTTAGGAGGCAGATTTGACAGGACTTGATGGTCAGCTGGGCAAACATCACACACAATAAGCAGCTACACTTATGGGTCATGGGGATAGGCTTGGGAATGGCCACTGGAGAAGAGGATGCTGAACCATACCTGCCCATTGACTGATGAGATAACAGGCACTAGCCAAGTGTTTGTTGGTACTGGGGTCTAGGTAGGAGTTGAGGCAAGCATAAAAGGGAAGATGTCTGGGGTAAAGCCCTTTCTCTGCCTTCAGGAGCTTGTCCTCACCTCACAACTCAAGGACCAGCCTATGGTTTTTGGACTGGCTGCGTGTGCCTCCCATGGCAGTTTGTTATGCAACTATCTGCAACTGTTATGCAATCATCTGCCCCAGATTACTGAATCAAGTTCTGCTTTCTCTCAAGATTGGCAACCTAGTTGTTATATATTAAAGTTCTAGAAGCACTGCCCTAGGATAATTCTTGGAACCTTCTCAGTTGTTAGGGGAATTGTAGATGGAGTGATAAGAAAAAGACTACAAAGCATAAATAAAAGTGTGGAAGTTTTGAATTGTTAATCACAAGATTTCAGAGTCAGAAATGTTTCTCTTGGTTCTGAAGTTTGTGCTTAGTGGGAATTATCTAGCCACTAACCTTGACCCTCTGATCTTTCTCACATTTTATCTTTCCACCACTACCCTTTTTTTACATGTGATTCTTAAAGGTACTTAGAAGAGCACAAAGTGAATAAAGCTATTTGGGGGCAATTAAGATAGATAAGTCTACAGCATCTTCATGAACTCAGTATTCTTGGGATTCAAGGAGCTGGTGCATATGGCTTTTACAGACATGGATGAGAGAAGAGATTCCTGGAGATGAGACAGGGTCATATGGTCCGAGATGAGCTCCAGACTTGGAGCTAAGTCTATAGCATTGTGAAATCTCCTGTATGCCACAGAAGCTATTCTTTGCTCCAGACATGAACCTGGGCAGTGGTGGCTCTTGCCTTTTCAGCCTCTCATCCACTTTGTTAGTTTGGATTTATTGTAATGAAAACTTGGTGCAGATCTGGAAATCAATAAACAAATAATATTTGATTAAAATTATAAAGATGATTCAGGCCAATAACAGAAAAGAAAAAGACTGTAAAATACTTAAAGCAGACCAAGATAAAAAACAGAAAATGTTGCAGTTCACAGCTTAAAATGGCATTCGGGTGTAGAAACGAGCTTAATTTAAACTTCAGTACACACCATCAAACTCAACACTTCCAGACCCTGTGATACATTAGTTGCATCAAGCATTTAGTGGAAGGTAGATCACACTCAATTGCCCCATGATGACTAGAAAGGCTGCATGTCAGAGCAGAGAAGTGGCAGAGATGAATGCACTAACTTTAGAAGCACCAAAGTGATGCAGTCTAAACAAATCACAGATGACTTCCAGTGACAATGTTAAGTTGTTTTTCAAGTACATAATGAATGATGAGGGTGTTCTGTTCTAAACTATTCTAGTTTGTAGGAGTCACAGCTGTAAAGAGAATCTATTGTTCAGAAGCAGGACAAAGACTTGGAAACATTCAGAAATAACACAGTCCTAAACTACTCTGAAAGGGGGCTATTTTATAAACTGAAATCACTTGGAGTGTTTTTTAATCATCCTGGGAGACACTGATACAGACTGTCATCCTGGCTGCTGCTATTTGTTTAGGAGAGTTACTATACCTCCGTTTTCACTTCTGTGAAATGAGAAGCATCTTCAAGTGGACTCAGTGGTCCATTAAACCATCCCATGTTCCTGTCTATTCACTTAACAGGCATGCTCACTGGCCTGCAGGATCTCTTAGCTCTTTGACCTGTGGAGTTCAGGATAACATGGTAGCAAGTGTCAAATGGAAGTTCCTGACTTCTTCCCAACCTCATACCAAAATTGAAAAGATGTGGTGATGGAGCAGTGAAAGTGGTGATTGTCATCACCTTCTCATTTTACCTACTCACTTGGCCTGTGCAAAGGGAATGACAAGCAATTACTCCAAGTCTCATTAACTTGATTTACAGTTGCTCCTCTAGATACAATGCATTTACTGGCACAAATAGAACAATCCTTTGCCACTGGCTAATATTATTATATTTTAGTACCCCAAAGTCATAGAATATCAGATACAGTTTCATTTAGGGTTCAGCCATGTACATGTTGCCATGGTGCTGCATCAGCTCTATGCTGTCGTTTTCCACAGGAAGCTAGAGTATTCTCTTATCCCACAGGATGTATTACCATCTGATGAATTAGATGAAATCATGTTGTTAAGAACTGATAGGAAGGAAGTAGCTCATCTCAGGAAGATTTCCCTGTGGCTTGTAAGGTACATGCATCTAGGATGTGTTTCAAGGGCTAACCCCCAATTCTATGAGAATTCAAGGGCATACCATTTCAGAAGAGTTCCTGGGTGCAGAGTTATTGGAATGTATTGGAATATCACCACCAAAGTGAAATATAACTCACCACATCTTATGCTTCTTAATCTAAGAAAGAGGCACATTATTTTAGTGAATCTTCTATTTTGGAAGCTATGGATTCCACTTTCCACAATTCATTTGTGCCTCTCTGACTCACTTTTTAAGAACACCAGCTTTGAGTGTGATACAAGCATGAGAAGATTCTGCAGTTGCTCCAGGTTGTAGTACAAGGGGTCCTCCCTTATTACTCTACTAAGTTGATGTTCATCCAAATGCCTGTGGGCAGGTTGACAAGCTGAATGGATTCTACAGCAGGTCCTGATAGGAGAATCACAGCACACAGTTCTAGAGTTTTAGAACAAAGTAATGTCTTCTTCAGAAAATATTGTCTTATTTTTTTGTGCTCAATCTTGGTACAGAACTTGACCCAACTTACTGTCTCATGGGGAGTTCTCTAAGATCACTTTACTAAGAGGTAACATTTTTTGGCTTTCAGTTACAGATGACTTCTAAAATATCTTGGTAACATTTCAAAATGTAGATGCTACAAAGTTACAGACCCATTAGGATGTGGCCTTGAAGGTTGGTGGGCAAGAGACATCTACCCAATGAGATGGGCTTTGGGCAAATGCATCCGGGTGTCCTCTTTACTTTTAAAGTGGTAATTGGAGATATGAATGTGCATCAATTTGTGGGTGATGGTTAATGGTTTTCCTGAATTGTCAGAGGAACAATTAATGGGGGATGACTAACAAGGAAGCTAGAGAAAAATGATAGCTAATAAACCTCTCTGAATGGCTCAAGAGTGTGAGGATGCCATGAATGCTCACCAAAACATCCCCTTTGCAGAGGAGGTTCTCAATCACTGGAGGAAAAGACAATCCATTCTTTGTATGTTTTTTGTGACATTTCTCACCCACCCCAGTGCTTATTCACTTGGATCAAGATGGTAGTTGAGTAAGACATTTTGCATAGACTCAACCACTTGGACTTCCTTGTAATGTCTTTGGGAAAACAGTTTTCAAAAATCTACTTTTGGCTGAAATGATTAATCTAATAATTAAAGGGAAGAAAATGTTGCTATTATACAATGGTAATGAGTATGACTGAAGCCAGGGCATCTTGGGTGATGTTGCTCTTAATATTTTTATGTCCACTGTTGGCAGTTGAAGTAACAAGAAGGCAATACCATGGAGGTCTAGAACCATTCAGGAATGCAGATTTTGGTGAGTATGTTAAGTTAGGAAATGATGGCAAAGAAATATGGTATTGGAAAGGGATGAAAAAGCCCCCTGTGTTTTTTGGATCAGTAGCAGAAATGAGGAATTAGGCATATCTGCTTTCTTGCTCAGTTACATGTACATTTATTTTTGTTAAAGAAGCATTTACGTGCATTAAATTTTCTCACAATTCCCTCCCTTTTAGACTTTCAGTTGCTAGCCCCTTCTCAGCCTTAGTATCCTGTGTGCCTGTGGCCAGCAAATTTTCAAATACCTAAAATCCCTGACTCCTTTTACCCCCCACCCACTTGTACATAATGCACCACTTCAGAGAGTGGAGTCTAGCTTTATGAGAGGTAACAAAAGGGAAGTGGCTGGATGCCACAAATGTTGTGTGAGGGAGTTAATTCCTGATGGTGAAAACTTTAACCAAAGGAAGATATTGGATAGGAGAGATCCAGGCAAATAAACAGCACTATGTTTCCTAGTTCTTGGGAAGAACTTAAGTCATTATCTGTGACTTACAAGATACATGCTTCCAGAGTGTGGGGGGAAAATCTTATGAGACTTCAAGAGCATGCCACTTGTTGCATCTCTCCCACTGACAGACAGTTCTGAGTTGTGGCTTTGCTGCACAGCCTGTCTGTGGAATACTAGTGGTCACAAAAAAGCATGAAATCCTGTCATTTGAGACTCTATGGATGGACCCAGAGGACATTATGTTAAATGAAATAAATGAAGCACAGAAAGATAAACACCATGTGATCTCACTCAGAGTGGAATCTTAAAATGTTGATCTCATAGAAGTTGAAAATAGAATAGTGGTTACCAAAAACTGGGGAGAACTGCAAGGAGGAAAGAAGGGGAGAGCTTTGTCAACCTGTATTACCTTTCATTCTTCCCTTTCCCTCACTCATAGTGCCCAAGGGATCAAACCTTGCAAATGAAGTACTAGGGAATGAAATACACTTTCTTTCTTTCTTACTAGTGATTGAATTCAGGGGCACTTTTACCATTGAGCCACATTCCCACTCCTTTTTTAGTTTTCATTTTGAGACAGGGTCTTGCTAAGTTGCTGAGGGTCTGGCTAAGGAGCAGTCCTCCTGCCTCAGTCTCCTGAGTTGCACCACCATGCCCTGCTGGAATACACTTTCTTTTGAGAAAATGTTTACCTGATTGGTGGGACTGAGACTGGTGAACTAGGGAAAAGAAACAAAAGATGCATATCGTTAGTTGTCTCAAAATGTTAAGATGTTGATTGAGCCTAATACTTATCATCCTGCATGTTTACCAAGATCATTCTTGCTTGTTTCCATAATCTTTTTTTTTTTTTATTTTTGAGTGACAAACTATTCAAATAGAACATGAATGTAGATCACAAGTCAGGGCTAGATTCAATAGAAGAGTGTGTGTTTGCTGTGAGCTGGAGAGAGGAGGAAACATCACAGCTTTCAATGGAGGAGGGAGCAGTGGTAGGGAGTGGCAGTCACAAGAAGTTTCTGTGAGTTGAAGGAAGGAGTTGGGAGAGCTCTTTGCCATTGATCTCAAGCCTTAATTACCTCGTTGCCTATTTCATAGATCTCCTACCTGCACTGCTGTCTATATTTTCACTTTAAGAAAACAGCTCTTCTGGAGTGGTTGGTTAAGCCAAGAGAGAGAATCTAGGAAAAGAAATTCAAGAAGAGGCTTGCAGGGAGATTCTTTGGTGGACTTGGAGTCATTTTGCATCACTTATCACCTTATCTACTTACACTCAGTGGCATTGAGGGCAGGAAACTGGGCTGATCCCTTTAGAGGCATCTTGTTTCTAGGACCTTCAATGCTCAGGGCAGAAAGAATTTAAGAAGGGCTAGTGGTGGTCAGCAGCATCAGATACAGAAGAATGTATCATACAACTACGTACATCAAATGATCATTAAGAAGTTGATGAAACTACTGGCATGCTTTAAGACAGGCGGTTCTCTGAGGTTCCAAAATCATAACATAAAAATGTCAAAGAAAGTGGTTTTAAAAATTGCAAAGTACTCAGCCATAAAGAAGAATAAAATTATGGCATTTGTAGGTAAATGGATGATGTTGGAGACTGTTATGCTAAGTGAGATCAGCCAATCCCAAAAATCCAAAGGCCGAATGGTCTCTCTGATAAATGAATGATGATGCATAATGCGGGGGGGAAGGGTGGCAAGAATGGAGGAAGGATAGATAGCATAGAGGGAAGGGAGGGGTGGAGTCGGGTGGGGGGATAAGAATAATAACAGAATGTGTGACAGACATCATTGCCCTGTGTACATGTATGAATGCACAGATGGTGTGGCTCTTCTTTGTGTACAACCAGAGAAACAATAGCTGTACTCCATTTGTGCTCAATGAATCAATAAGGAAAAAAAAAATTTGCAAAGTGCTCAATATTGAAAGTCTGGCCTTTTAATTTCAGCAGTCTGTATTCAGCTCATTTTATGTTCTAGGTAAATCTTAAAAGACAAAGAGTTTGCCCTGAAAGTTAAGGAGTTGAATGCAGAAAAGCAAATGTGATATCCACGAGTCTCATTTGAATGTTTGACTGAAGCTCACATTAGAGCACAATATGTAAAATGGGTCACGGGACTTGTGACTTGCATTTTGTTAAGGCCTCACATCTTATTGATGATAAGTGTCACTTTGTAAAATTAGAATTGGCATCACCCTTTCCAGACCTGAAGTTGTTTAATGTTCTATGAACTAGAAAGATGTCCACATTTCTTTCAGGATTAAAGACCTACAGATGAGGAACAGAGGGTTATCAAGATTAGGTGATTAGAAAAAAAAATTCTTTACAGAGAGGAAATTTGTATGTAGAAATCTTATCACTTAAACTATTACCATGGTTTAATATCAAACATCTGACAGTAAAAAGTGGGAATTTAAAAGTCTTTGTGATCATCTTCAGAGCTTATTACATTTTAATATTAAAATCAAGCAATTTTAATACACAATTTTGCTAGGCTGAGTTGTATCTCTCCAAGTTCATCTATAGGCCTTATTCACAGAGACAAGGTTTCACAACTAATGCAGGTGCAAATGATTGCCAGATACTCTGTTCTAAGCATATACTGGCATTCAAACATCGTGACTGGTGACTAGCCTTCCAGACAAGACCTCAAATCCTATGCAATCCATTTTGTAGCTACTTTGAGAGATGTGGTCTGGAGGTCACCTGTATGTTAAGTCCAAAGGACCCTGGGATGCCACAGATTCCCTCCTAGCAGTGGAAGATCATGTGGGGAGAGATGGAGAGGTGAGCACCTGCCACTCAGTGGCAAAGGTGCCTGGCCAAAAGACTCCAGGAAAATCTTGGGTTTACTCCTGGTAAAGCTGAATAAAGCAGATGCTTGATTTGCTCAAAAATAGAAAGGGGCATGGGTGGATACATATATTAGAGTAAGGAAAGAAGTGAAGTAGGGTGCTTTATTCCTTTTCAAAATTTTTCCTTATTTCATAATGTACCTCTCTGAAGTTGAAATTGTTCAATAGATGATCTAGTGTTCAGAGAAAAAAGAGTATTGTGATATACATTGGGACCATATTAAATGAACAGATAAGGAAGGATGTTATCAAGTGGTAACATTTTCTACCATTTCTTCTATTCTCTAAGTTCCTCAAAATTGTTTTTCATTTTTGTTCTTATTTGAAAAGAGAAATCTGTTTTCCTAGATTGACTTGTTATGTTCTGAAAAGGATGCAGTGCAAGGCATTGGAAATTTTATGCCACTCTTCACTACGAGGAAACTATTATATGCTTTCACAGAGCTTAAGTGGAGGAGACATCAGCACGTGCACATGACTGTGTGCTTTAAGTACCTAAAAAAATGTGGTCTTCTTCTTGTACTCTTTCAAGTGCACTCTCACCAAATAAGATTGCATAACAAAAGAATAGGAAGAACATACACGGGTCTTGGACAAACAGGGGGTTTTGTTGTTGTTGTTGAAAAGTTACATTAGGTTAACCCCAGCCTACACGTAACCCTATGTAGCACACAACTATAGAGCCTAACATCTCAAATTCTACATCCTAAGGCCCCTGCCACACATAACACCTCATTCTCATGACCTGCACAAATCTTAACTCTCAAATCTTCTTAATTAAATTTCTATTCCATTTGAAAAAAATGTGATACCCAGACAAGGAATATTTCATCTTTCCTTTTATTGCTCTGATAAGTACTTCAGAGGTAAAGCTGAAAAATCAGTGAGAGCTGCCTATCACAAAGACACTTTTGTCAAAATAAATGATCTAACATTTTGTAGTACGACACGAAGTTCCTATTTTTAATAGTATTGTCACTAAGTCATATCACCAACTGCAGACATGCAATTGGTTCATTTATGAGTCACCAGTCCATGGGTTAGAGATCTTATCTGGTGGATTAGATCTAGAAAGAAGAGGAGGGACATTGTGTGTGCTTGTGTTTGTGTGTATGTGTGTGTGTGTGTGTGTGTGTGTGTTAGACTTTATTGTTAAGAGAAATTTTAGGCTAACAGAACAATCAAGCAGAAGGTACAGGGATTTCCCATATATACTTGACCCTGTCCCAACTGAAACCTCCCCCATTATCAATATCCCCCTCTATATAGTGGTACATTTGTTACAATTGATAAACCTGCATTGACACACCATAATCACCTGAAGTTCATAGTTTACACTAGGGTTTATTGCTATGTTTATTGTGCGCATTCTGTGGGTTTGAACAAATGCACAATAATATGTATCCACCCCCACCATGTGTCATACAAAGTAGTTTCACTGCTCTGAACATGTTCTGTGTTTGGCCTATTCATCCCTATGCCTGTTTAACATTGGAAACCACTGGTCTTTTTATTATCTCTATAGTTTTCTGTTCTCCAGAATGTTGTATAGCTGGAATCATACAGTATGTGGCCTTTCCCGATTGACTTCATTCACTTCATGATATGCATTTTCCATGTCTTTTCATGGCTTAGTAGCTCATTTATTTTAGCAGTGACCAATTTCCATTTTGTGAGTATATTCCATTTTATTCATTCACCTACTGGAAGTCACCTTGATTGACTTCCAAGTTTGGCAATAATGAACAAAGTTGCTCTAAACATTTGACTCTGTTGGGAAAATACTAAGGAGTACAATAGATTATATGGTAAGGGTATTTTTTTTGGGGGGGTGAGGGTACTGGGGATTGAACTTGACCACTGAGCCACATCCCCAGTCCTATTTTGTATTTTATTTACAAACAGGGTCTCACTAAGTTGCTTAGTGTCTTGCTTTTGCTGAGGCTGGCTTTGAACTTGAGATCCTCCTGCCTCAGCCTCCCCACCTGCTGAGATTACAAATGTGCACCCTACTCCCGACTGGTAAGGGTATGTTTGGTTTTGTAAGAAACCATCAAACTGTCTTCCAGACTAGCTGTATCATTTTACATCCTTGCTATAATGAATGGAATTCCTGTTGGCTCCACATGCTGTTAGCATTAGGTGTTGTCAGGGTTCTGGATTTTGGCTATTCTAATACATATGTAATGGTCTCTTATTGTTGTTTTCATTTCTTTTTCCTGATAACAAATGGTGTGGGCCATCTTTACGTGTACTTGCTCATCATCTATTATATACTCTTTGTTGGGCATCTGTTATGGTCTTTGACATTTTTTAATTCATTATTTCTTTTCTTATTGTTGCATTTTAAGAGTTCTTTGCATATTTTAGAAAATAATCCTTTATCACATATTTCTTTTGCAAATATCTTATGCCAACCTGTGACTTGTCTTTCCATCCTTTTAAAAGTGTCTCAAAGCAGAAATTTTAATTTTAATGAAATTCATCTTACCAATTCTTCATTTGATGGATCATACATTTGTTGTATCTACACTTAGGGTTTGATGGAATGTTCTTGTGGAATAGTGGAGTGTAAGTAGAACTATAGAATGATTTTCTTGAAGACTTGTGCCTCTATTGATGTTTTACTATCTCAACTTTGAGATTTTCAGCTGGTGTCTTTTTGGTCAGGGGTAAACATCAAGCATTATCTTATAGCTCTCAAGACATTGAGAGGTTTGGTTACCCATGAAAACCCATCTGTGAGGAAACATCTTTGGTACCACAATTCTGTTAAAATTATTTGAAGTTAATTTTCCATACTATGTTCCCTCATAAATGCAGAGTCTTACCCACTTTAATCTGTTTCCTCATCGACTTTTAAATAAAATGATGTTCTTATTCAATACTGTAGAATTTATCTTTTTAATTCTTGTGTTATATCACATTCAATTTATATTACTTCAAAAGTGATAAATAATGCCCAACATGAAGTGCTATTCATTGCACAGCACCCCAAATTTCAAATGATATTGCAATTATTAAGTCATTCTGGATCACTGTAATATTTATTATTTTAATTATTATGGTTCTGTGATCTTGAGGAAAGTTTGTCTCATATTTAAAAAATTAAGAAGTGAGAAACAAGTATAGACAGAGGAGCATCTAGCACATGGAATTTCCTGGGCCCTTGGTGGCCTTATCCCTTGAGACCTGCTCACCCACTCATCTTTCAATCTCACTGTCACCCTCGAGGTATTGCTGCCACCTCCATAATTATTAATTCAGCCCTCTCAATAAAACTCCTCTGCTTCTAGCTTGTTAGTTAAACTCTACAGAAACTTTTCTCCAAGTTCGTCAGGATCTTCAGACAATTGACCCTTCTTTTTAATTTTTCTTACTGCATTACTTTTCATTCTTACCTAACCTAGATTTCATTGGCAATAATTTCAATCCCTTTATACCAGTTACCTAAACTCCTGTGCCCCTCTTTCTGTCACCTTGTCTGGCAAAACAAAATCTTGTACGAAACCAACTCTGCTTTCTCTGTGTCTAAAGAAAAATCAGGTGTAGCCTATATTAATTAATGATCAATTTTGGAAAGGAGTACTTATCTACCTTTGATTTCCATGAGAAGGGATTATTTCTCTTAACATTCCTTATTCTGTCCTGCACAAAACAATAGGATTGCCTTTGATAAGAGCATGAAGAAAGAATGTTGCCTTCTGGCACAGTCCTTCCTTCTCTCCTTTTTGTTGCAATTTGTGCAACTGCTGAGAACATACATTCTGCTCTGCTCCAACCTGCAAAAATTTCAGGGCAGTCTGGACCTTTGTAAAAGGAAGAATATTTTAGAGCACAGAATAGTGTTACACCTGAGGGTGCCAGTTCCCAGAATACTATGAAGTAAGGCCCTTTAAAGTTCTGGTATAAGGTCTCTACCACAAGCAACTTGAGAACACTCTGAGCTTTTATTACAATGGTTCTTCCTGTCCCCTGAGGTTGAATATTGTTTATTTCCCAAATCCAGGCTACTATCCATTTGAGATAGGATAGAAGATTTGTAGATTAAAAACTCTTCATACAGAGACTACTGGGAATTACTGAGGAGACTTCTCCAAAAGATCTGAAAGGTAAGAAAATATGGGTTGCAAAAGTGATTTGGTATCCCTTACTGAACACAATGGGTGGAAGTAAAGGACAGGGTGATACAATTAAATATAATTTGTTTAATTGTCGTTTGGCATTTTACTGTTTAGAACTACTTTTACATACATTATGGTTTGATTCTGAGGTGTCCCCCAAAGCTTCTATGTTAGTGCAGGAGTGTTTGGAGGTGAAATGATTAGATTGTGAGAGATATATTCTAAACAGTTTGAATGGACTAACCAGTGGTAACTGTAGGCAGGTGGGGCATGGCTGCAGGAGGTGGGTCACTGGGGGCATGTCTTGGGAGGATTTTTCTTCCCTGCAGCCCTCTCTCTGCTTCCTGGCCACCATACAACAAAATTGCTCTCCTCCTTCCTGTCCTTTAGCCATCATGTCTTGCCTCATCTTGGGCCCAGATCAACAGATTTCACAGACTATGGACTAAACCTCTGGATCTGTAACTAAGTTGTTCTTGTCTTGTCAGGTGTTTTGGTTACAGTAAAGAAAAGCTGACTAACACAACACATCATCTCCTTTAGGTCTTATGTGATTTGCCCCATAATAGAACATGGGTTACCACCAAAATTGTAAATGGTGGAAGTGAAGCTTGGCAGGTTGCTCTTGCTAAGGGACAGTCAACTTGGAATTGAAAGATATTTCGGATCAATGAGTTAGACCATGTGCTTCATTCCTCTAAACCACACTATTCTTTGCAACCTAAGATGTGCTGCTGAGCTTGACCAATAGTGATGTAAAATCTGAGTGGTACAGTAAGATAAAACATTTTGAGAACTAATATTATTAAAAAGAGTGAGTGATAAAGCCAATGCCTAATGTGATACTTTGGCTTTTTAAAAGATCCTTGAAGAGTGAGTCCATTGGTTTGAAGGAGTAACTTGCTTTTAAATCAGATTCTAAAATAGATTTGAGCAGATTCAAAAAATTCTTCCATGTAATAAAAAATCCCTCCTCCAGTTGGCCTGCAGAGTTATTATTATTCATAATTTATATTTCTCTAGGGGATTTTTCTATTTATTGCTCTTAATTATTTGCTTCTCAAGTGCCACTATAGATTCCCTGGGGAAGCCCTTGAGAGAAGGAAGTTGTCACGCTGGGGAAGCATCAGGCTGATGGCTCACTGGTACTGAAGCCATTGTCTGCGGGTGATAGCAATTACCCTTCATTAGCCCAGCAGAGCTGGTGGAGGAAAGTTCTTCTTAATGGGCACTTGACATAGGTATTAACTTTGTCTTTTCAAGAGAAAAACTTCTTTTGGGGAGGGTGTACAAAAATGGAAATGGAAAAAAATGCAGAGAGAGTTTCAAGCTGTTTATTATTTCTTTCTTTGTATTAAATAAAATAAAATTTCATTAGATAGCCTTGAAAAGAACAATGTGGGCACTGACTAGAAAAATAGGTTGGAAATCCTGAAGTCTGGTTTCTGTTACAGGGGGATGCCATTAACCCACCAGGATTTTTTGTGCCTTGGAGTTTTCATTTGTGAAACAGTGTGGGAGGTAGAAATGATAAAAAAAATTGGACCCAGTTTAGGAAATCTTAGTTCAGTACCACAGAGCTGGAACTGAACAAAAGACACTTTCACTACAGGAAAGGAAAATGCCTTGGAGCAATGTACTCAGGCAAACTAGGTTAAATCCACAATCTCTGCAATTATGCTTTTAGCACTCAGGGAAAGCTGGTCAAGACTCAGAATTCTCTTGAACCGTAGGATCCAAATACTAGTCAGCAATGCAGAAATATGCTGTAGCTCTGGGGTACATTCTGGGCTGAGATGGTTTGGGGAGAGGGTTTCTGAGATGCAAAGAGGGCACCAATCTGGGTCATGTATGATTTGTATGATTTGTAGCTGTTACTAGCTGGTGTGTCACCTGGGGGCTTCCCTCTGCCACTGTTAGTGCCTTCCTGGTTGTTAAATATTTATAATACTTAAGTCTAGTCTGGGGGTGTGACTTTAAAGATGGAGGTATTTACTAGCTGTGTGAGCTTAACCTCTTTAAGCCTGTTTTCATTGAGATTGCACATGAGACCTCTACATTTTTACTAATGATTATTTCCTGATGTTCCAAACTATGTCTCAAATTTTTATCTTCTGAGGTCCAGGTCCAAAGTTAGCTCCCAAAATGTTACTGAATCTACAGTTTCTTCTTCTACTCCCATTTGCAAAGAACCAAGCAGTCCTAGGAGTGGGTAAGAAATTTTTTCAGTGGCTGAAGACTGGAAAAGGGAGCTCATCCTCTAAAATTCAACCGTCTCCCCAAATTGGTCTGTGGTCTTGGTTTTTATTAGGACCTGTTTATGAAGGGGTGTGGTATGCATGCTGACATCAGAACTTTTCACTGAGAAGGGCAATTTTCAGGAACCAGGGTGCTACCTCTTTCCTCCCAATTTTGGACACATAGTTGAATCTGTCATGTCTCTGGTGGATGTGTTTTAAATCATTATCATGTGATTATAGTGAATCCAAACTTTTATGGAGTGTCGATGTGGTGTCTGAACTAGATCAAACTGGTCTGGAGTACTCCTTGCAGTTGGGAATGTTGGATTGCTTGGTGGTCCACAACTGGAAGCATGTGATTACAAGAATCAAGGCTTTAATTTTTGCAAGCAAGTAGCTTAGCTGATAGGACAATAGGTTATCAGTAATCTCAGATGCAATTTGTGATAAAACACCATATGTTTTTATACCATTGAATACTTGTCAGTTGTTGTTCTGATGAACCTGAAAAGTCAAGTTAATGATTATAAGAGAGTAGGCAATTTGAACACACCATGACTATATTGCTATACAAATCCAGGATAAGGATACATGCAAAGTGATCTGGTACTCCTCACATTCATTGAAACTGATAGTGATTATGCTAGTATGCTCATATGTTGTTTTGTGAGAAGTACAACATATTACTGTGCTGGGCAGAAGAGTAATGGGAAGTTGTTGACAATACAGCTCTAAAATTAACCTGAATCATTGCATTAGACACTGTTGTTATTGACAAAACCAAACCCAACTTGGTTGGTTTGGGAAGGACTAAAGAGTTTAGATAAACATTCTAGTAGCAGAGTATTGTGTATGTGTGTATGCCTGCATATACAAATTGTCAAATGGGTTAATTCTAGTTTTCCTCATAAATTGTGTTATCACATCTCTTCTGAAAGCTAAAGCTTGATGTGTGTGTGTGTGTGTGTGTGTGTGTGTGTGTATGTTTTAGAACAAGTAGAAGATCTTGGCTGGAATACCCAGGTTGCTGGTTTATGAAGGCAAGTTGAACTCCTATTTATCACTCCTGCTGATAAGCATGCAACACTTGGCTTAGAACTAAGACCATTATTGGCCTTAAGATTCTGGAAGCAGGCTCCAGGAGTTGAGCCCTAAAATGAGTAAAAACTAAGGAAGACCTAAGCTTATCCCCAACATTTGACCACAGATGAACTGCCCTTGATACATGGAGCTTTGCCTCTGCAGAGAGGCCTCAGGAGCATCCCACTCTTTGCTGTTTAGGGCTGCATTCTCCAGTCAGCTGGGTGGGAGAGAAGCCATTTGGTGCCAGTGAGAAGCAGTGCCAGATAATATCCAGGGTTGCCAATTAGCTCAGCACAAAAGGCCATGAGTACACTTCTTTGCTGCCAGCATTTGGTGCTTGGCTCACTTCCAGACTGAATGCCCCTAAGCAGGAAGGAAGCAGGAAGACTTCCTTAGCTTATGGGCATTAGAAATAGCAGTTGGAAACATTTGGTCTATAGTATTATATGTGATTTTTGGCAGATTCTGACCTACTCTAAGTTGTACATTTTGTGATGAACAAACACTATTTAATAGAGAAATATTAAAAAAGGCTAAAATTATGATTATAATATCATGGAGTGCTGGGGATGGTCCTGACATGAGAATTCATTGTCTGTGATATGGGGTGGGAGCAGTTAGAGGTCTGCTTCTTTGGCACAATGGTGAATAATGTGCCTTGAAGAAAGAGAAAAAGCTGGAAGGAGATTCTATTTCAGGGGTAGGGAGTGACTGAGCAATGCCAGGCTCTTAATGCAGAACTGAGCTCATCAGAGAAAAGCAAAAATGCTCATTTACTCAACTGATATTAAGTGCCCAATGTATGCAAGGCACTATGGCAATAGTTGTCACCAGAGCAGACTAAAACTTTGTCTTAATTCTTTTTATATTCCAATGGGATACAATCAACATAACAGAAATATTATTGAAAGGTAGTGTGACATTTTAGAATGGGGATGGATTTTGGAATTGGTCAGGCTCTGTTTTAAACCCTGGCTTTACCACTTTCTAGAGAGGTAACGGAATAGTTTAAAAACTCTCTCAGTTTTAATTTCCTCATCAATTAACTAGGGATAACTCTGGTTTGCATAGTTGTTCTAAGAATTAGAACAGTAATGTATGTGAAGTCCTTGCCCATCTAGCTACATAGGCAAGGCTCTACCCAGGCAATGTTTAATATCATTGTTGGAAGACAGTATTGTTTGAAGACAGAGAGGAGGAAGAGTTAGTACTTTTGTTTTCACTTGTGCATTACTTCTTACTGGGAGTAGAGACAAACTGACTTCTTTCCTGTTATATCCGTTTTGCATCTCTGAATTCATTTTCTGATTTGTAGCCAAAAGAGCTTACTAGTGATCAAATCTGATCATGTCACTGCACTTTTTTTTATAACAGTAATGGGAATTGAACCCAGGGGTGCTCTACCACTGAGTCACACCTCCAGTCTTTTTTATCTTTGATTTTAACACTGGGTCTCACTAAGTTGCTGCTCCTAGCCTTGAACTTGCACTCCTCCTGCCTCAGCCTCCCCAGTGCCTGGGATTACAAGCATGCACCACCATGCCTGGCTACATCACTGCACTTTGTAGACAAACTTAAAGGATTCTCTGAACAAGAAATAAAGTTTGAATTCTTTAGTATAGTTAAAAAGTCCCACATTCACTGGGCTGTGGCTACTCTGCATTCTCTCTTCTTACCACACATCTCTAACCTTTGCACATCATTCCTATCAAACCAAACTCTCCCTTTCCATGTCTGCACACCTGGATTCCCTATTTATAGAAAATCTGCCCTGCTTCATAAGCCAACTTCACTGGAAATCATGAATGTCTCTCTACACATACCTTAGACAACATATTCTCCAGAGACTTCTCCCTGACACCTAAGGCTATAGACCTAAGAACATCTGAAAATATTGAGACAGACACCAAGGGCAAGGAAGTTTGGAAACCTCTACCTTACATAGTGATTACCTTTCTTTGTCTGTGTGTCCCATTAGAACACTTTTTATGTTACAGAATTCTTTGGAAATCATGAAAAGTTTTTGTTCCACACTCTAAAACAAATTTTCTCTTGTATATAAAAGATTCATGAGCTTGTACAACCCATCTGTGGATCCCCCCTAGAGTAAGAACATCTAGCATAGTCTTTGACATAGGCTGAATGAATGATTGATTGGATGGACTAGAAGCTTAACCTGTCAGGTTTTAGATCTTACAGAATATTCAAAGGAAATTAGAATACTGGGAAAGAAAATGTTTAGTTCCTTGTGAAAAGAAGAAAATGGAGATTTAGTGCTAAATTTTAGAGATCTGGGAGTCTACTTAAGAGCATTTCTTTTTTGGTGTTCTGAACCAATTCAGAGCAGACCTAAGAGGCCATATAGGAACAAGACATTTCTTTTTTTAATTTTTCTAAAATTTATTTTGATTCATTGTACACAAATGGAGTACAGCTGTTCTTTCTTTGGTTGTACACAAAGTAGAGTCACACCCTTTATGTAATCACACATGTACATAGGATAATGATGTTTGTCTCATCCTGTTATTATTCTTACACCCCAACCCAATCCTACCCCTCTTTTTCCTCTATGCAATCCATCCTTCCTCCATTCTTGCCTCCCTTCCACCCTTCATTATGTGTCATCATCCACTTATCAAATAGATAATTTGGCCTTTAGTTTTTTGGGATTGGCTAATCTCACTTAGTATGACATTCTCCAACTTCATCCCCATTTACCTGCAAATGCCATAATTTTATTCTTCTTTGTGGCTGTGTAAAATTCCATTGGGTATATGTACCACAGTTTCTTTATCCATTCATCTACTGAAGGGCATCTAGGTTGGTTCCACAATCTAGCTATTGTGAATTGAGCAGCTATGAACATTGATGTGGCTGCATCACTGTAGAAATCTGATTTTAAGTCCTTTGGGTGTATGCCAAGGAGTGGGATAGCTAGGTCAAATGGTGGATCCATTCCAAGTTTTCTAAGGAATCTCCACACTGCTTTCCAGAGTGGCTGCACCAACCTGCAGTCCCACCAGCAATGTTTGAGTGTACCCTTTTTCCCACATCCTCACCAACACCTGTTGCTGCTTGTGTTCTTGATAATAGACTTTCTAATCAGAGTGAGATGAAATGTTAAGGTGGTATTGATTTGCATTTCTCTTATTACTAGAGATGTTGAACATTTTTAAATATATCTATTGATTGCTTGTAGATCTTCCTCTGTAAATGTCTGTTCATTTCCTTTGCCCATTTATTGATTTGATTATTTGTATTCTTGGGGTAAAATTTTTTGAGTTCTTTGTAGATTCTGGAGATTAGTGCTCTATCTGAAGTGTGTGTGGCAAAGATTTTCTCCTACTTTGTAGGATCTCTCTTCACATTGCTGATTGTTTCCTTTGCTGAGAAAAAGCTTTTTAGTTTGATTCTATCCCAATTATTGATTCCTGC
>JAJEJO010050542.1:0-14525 GCA_020662805.1 Glaucomys volans
GGCAGTGATTTTGTAAAGATCACACCTAAACTGGCAGCTCTTAAAGGATTGTATTCCTCCAGTTTAATGGCATTTAGAGATACAAGCAAATATTTTCCTGGGGAATGCATTCAAACCAGCCATCTTGTTAACTTTTGTATTGGAATTTCTGTCAGCAAAAAACTATTGAGCCCCTCCACTGGCAGCAGAGTGGACCAGCAAGAGCAGGCAGGGTGCTCAAACTATGCCTGGCAATGGAATAGAGTGGTCAGACAGAAGCAAGCAGTACTGAAACTGTCTAGAGGTGATGCCTTTACTGTTCACATAATCACTTTAACCTGACACAGTTTCATCTGCCTCCATGTGGGGGGAAATCAGGAAATAGGATTCATTCCAGAACTAAGAACCAAAGACTACCCCAAAGGCATGCCCCCAGGGACACACCTCCTTCAACCACATCCCACCTATCTTCAGTTACCATACAGTTAATTCCTATCAGAGGATTAATGCACTGATTTGGTTGAGGTTTCATAATACAATCATTTCTCCTGTAAACTTTTTGCATTGTCTTCACATGAGCTTTTGGGGATACCTAATATTTAAATTGTAATACCACACAAATGTAACTAAGAACTAAGAACAAAACCACATGATTATCTCAATAGATTTAAAAAAGGCCATCAGTAAAATGTAACATCCTTTCATAATGAAAAAATCCTTGATGAAACGAGATATAGAAGTGATTTAACTCAACACTGTAGAGGCTTTATCTGACAAACAAAGTCATTATTGTACAGAATGGGTAACACCTGAAAGCATTTTCTCTAAAACCAGAAACAAGACAAGAAAATCCACTCTCATTACTCCTATTCAACACAGTACTTGAAATTTCAGCCAGAGCAATTAAACAAGAGAAAGAAATAAAAGGACATCTATAGGAATGTAAGTAGTCAAATTATTCTTTGTAGATGATATAATCCTAAATTTAGAAGACTCATGATTCTATTAGGAGGATTATGGAACTGATAAACAAACTCAGCAACCTCTTAGGATACAAAACTCTCATACAAAAATCAAATTTTCTGTATACCAGTAATGAGTCTGCAGAGAAAGAAATGAAGATAAGAATTTTATTCATAATAATTTCTAAAATAATAAAATGCCTAGGAACAAATCTAACCAAAGAGGTGAAAGATCTCTACAATAAAAGTTACAGAATACTGAAGAAAAAAGTTGAAGATACTATAAAAATGGAAAGACATCTCATGTTCATGGATAGGCATAATTAATATTGTCAAAATGGCCATATTAATAAAAGTGAGCTGAATATTTAATGCAATATCCATCAAAATATTAATGATATTCTTCACATAATTAGAAAATTAATCATAAAATTTGCATGGAAAAACAGAAGACTCTGCATAACCAAAGTAATCCTAAACCAAAAAAGCAATGCTAAAGTCATCATGTAACTGAAAGTTTGGTGCTGATTCCCCTTGCCAAACCAATAACAAGGACATGATTTTGAAAAAAAGGAAAAAGAAGGTTTATTGCTTTGCTAGCAAAGGAGAAACACAGGAGACTCCTCTCCCAAAGGCTGTGTTTCTGCTCATCAGTAGGAACAGGGGGCTGTTATAGAAGTGATTCAGAGAAAATGAGATTAGGGAGGAGAGATTAGGAAGATGATCAGGGAAAAGATCAGGGAAAAGGTTAGGGAAAAGACAATCAGGAAGAAGAAACAGGAACACCTTTCTGTCCAATCCTAGGCAGTTATTTTTCCTTTAGTGCACACCCACCACTGGAATGAAGTAATCCACGGTTTGGGGAAGGTAACAGAAGATCTCAGAAATGACTGTCTCCCAAATTAACACGTGAATTACCACTCCAAAAGAGAATACATAGAATGTAGAATTTGAATCACCACTTAAAAGCCCCTGATCCTGCTGATAGGCAGAATCACACCCTTTGGGACATGAAGAGTCCCCTGTGTTGCTTCTTTCCTAGCACAGCAATAAACTTTCTTTTTCCTTTTTCTCAAAACCTTATCCTTATTATTAGATTGGCATCAAGGACAAGGACCCAGATTTCAGCAACATCATAAGAAGAACAGCACAATTATGGCTTAAAACCAGACATATGATCAAATGGAGCAGAAGAGAATACATAAAGATGAATTAATATAGCTCCAAGTCACCTGATTCTTGACAAAGGTGCCTTTTTAACTAATGTTACATAAATAGTAAAATCAAATTTGTCCCTATCTGATATCCTATACAAAGGTAAACTCAAACTTGATCAAAATCTATGTACGATTGTTGTACCCAAAGAAAATAAAATCATCCAAGCTGATCATGTAAAGCCAAAAGAAGCCTTTATTTTAGCTGGCCAGCGACAATTGCCCTTACACCTAAGAGCGATTGCCCTTACACCTAAAAGCGGTGTCCCGGGAAATCTCGAGTTAATTCTTTTGTTGCCAACTTTTATAGAGCGTGGGAAGGGATTAGGGTGGGGAAAGGATTGGGGAGGGGAAGGGATTGGGGTGGGCTATAGGGAGGGAATTTGGGATTGGGATGGGGCTGATTCTCTAGATCATGCTGGAGAATCTCCCTGGGGTGCACCAACATTTTAATCTGTTTTTTGTTGCTATAACACAAGACCAGAAAATTTGCAACTTCTGAATAAAAAAAGGGAAAATATTTCAACCTACAGGTAAAAGCAAAGATTTTCTGAATGGGAACCCTTAAAGCTCAGAAAATCAGAGTAAATATCATTAAAAGAGTGTTATAAAATAAAAAAGCTTCTGTACAGAAAAGGAAACAACAGATTAAAGAGCCAAGTGTCAGAGTGAGAGAAAACATTTGCCAGCTACTCTTTTGACTGAGAATTTATTTCCAGAATATAAAAAGTGCTGAAAAAATTGAATGCTACAAACCAAATAACTGAATCAACAAATGGCCAAATGAACTGAACAGATACTTCTCAAAAGAAAATGGCAAGAAATTATATGAAAACAAAACAACAAAAAAGATGTCTACCCCCTTTAGCCATTGGGGAAATGCAAATAAAAACTACACTGAAATTTCATCTCATTCCAGTTAGAATGGGAGATATCATAATTACATACCATTGGCAGGAATAAAATTTGGTAGAGCCACTATGGAAATTAATATGAAATTTCTACAAATAGCTAAAAATAGAACTATATATGATTCTTCTCTACCACTCCTTGGCATTTTTCAAAAGAATCAAAGTTAGTTACTTTAGAAATTCATGCATGTCCATGCTACCATAACACAATTCACAATAGTCATATTTTGGAATGAGCTTAAGTGTTCATCAACAGACAACATACAAATAAGAATATGCTCATTTTAAAAAATATATATATATATACATTTTAATATGTATATATAATTTGTTAATTCATGTAAATATATATTCAGCAATGTCTGAGATTAACCTTGGCAATTTTAGATATTACCTTGTTGAGCCATTTTTAAATGTTTGTTGAGGTCTGTAATTAACTTATAATCATGAGAAAATTAATTGAAATATTTTTTTCTAAATTGTGTCATAGCAGGGTTGTAATAATACCCTGATAATGTTTTAAAGTCTGTGAAAATTTGCATATATGATATATATTCTAGAATTCAAGAAAGTTTAATCTCTCAGAATGGCACTTGCATCATTCTAGGTAAATCCATTAAGATTTACAAAATGAAGTAAAGTAATAAATAAAGTAAATTTTGTCTACAGAAGGAATACTATATTTGAATAAAGAGATGAATTAATACTACATGGTAGATGATTTAAAAAGTGAAAATTATCTTCTTGGTGTTTAAAATTTTTGCATAAGTTTTTTATATTTTTAAATGTAAGCTTAGGATTTATTGGAGATTAGAAACAGGAACAGAATTCTTGCGTT
This sequence comes from Glaucomys volans, assembly GCA_020662805.1. Classification (NCBI taxonomy): domain Eukaryota; kingdom Metazoa; phylum Chordata; class Mammalia; order Rodentia; family Sciuridae; genus Glaucomys; species Glaucomys volans. The sequence goes on from JAJEJO010050542.1 coordinate 3,905, forward strand.
GTGTGAGGGAACCTGATAGCAGTTTTTTCCCCGTTTCAGTTTTAATTGCTTGATATGGTGGAAAATATGTTTAAAAGAAAATCATATGAGATTTGGTGGATACTAAAGCTAGGTAATGCATGATAATAATTATCACCATAATCACTTGATATTGAATCAATTAAAAATTTAATATCAGAAAACCCAGTTCTCACACAAACTATATAAAAGTTGGATTAATATCCATTTGTATTAACATAGTCCAGAAAGTAACTTTTTAATGGGAAATTAATTACTTTCTTTTAGTGTCAATCTGATCTGATTTGAAGAATAATAATATGAGGTAAGGCATAATAAATTGCTTATCAGAATATCAAGTACATGAATGATCAGCTCAATACATTAGGGTACCTCAAGGAGTAGGGAGGGGTGGGCTAGAATGAGGCTGCATTCCTTGTCACTCAGTAACTCAGGAATCAAGCAGAGGAACTACTGTTTCTCTAGGAGGCAGTCCTTGCTGCCAAACAATCCCCTGCTTTTCACCCCACTGAGATTACCCACCATCTGCAAACATATCATCTGCCTTTTGAGTGCAGATGGCTCACTGACCACCACTTAACATCCACCATTTGCCCATTTGCCCACCTCTTGCCTGCCCATCAGCTGCCTTTCACCAACCCATTGCTCACAGCCTGACATCCACCTGCTGAATCTCTGCTGTTAACCTGCAGACTGCCTGCGAACTGCCAGCAGCTTGCCTATTGCCCACTGTTGCCTGGAAGTCCATTGTCACACTACCCTCAGGTTTGGTTACACGTGGTCACTGCCATCTTGGGACAATAGCCAACTGCAGGTTTGCTGCCACCAATTCTGCCATCTCAGGGCATGGCCACCTCAGTCTGGTGATGGAGGATCTGGAGATATATTGGGTACCTGCGGTCTGTTTGCACCTGAGCTCTTTCTGTTTGGTGTGGTAGTGGCTACTCTCTGGTTGCCTATTTGTGGGTCACTCCTTTGTGTGAGACCATATCTGGTGGTCTCTCTGCAAGTCGAAAGGGCATAGAGAAGCGGGGCGTGGTGTTGCATGCCTGTAATCCCAGCGACTCGGGAGTCTGAGGCAGTAGGATTGCGAGTTCAAAGCCAGCCTCAGCAATTTAGCAAGGCCCTAAGCAACTCAGTGAGACCCTGTCTCTAAATGAAATGCAAAATAGGGCTGGGGATCTGGCTCAGTGGCCGAGTGCACCTGAGCTCAATCCCTGGGTCCCAAAAAAAAAAAAAGAAAAGAAAAGAAAAAAGGGCATCGAGATCTTGGGACTAAAGCAAGACAGGACCTGGGGAAGCCCAGGTCCATCAGATTGCAGCTGGGTTTGTGTGGGCTGGTCTGGGTTTGGCAAACTTGTGGAACAGAGACTAGGGGCAGTTCACTGGAGGGAGCACAGGTCAAAGATACTGGAGAAAATTGGGCTCTCTCCAGTTCAGTGAGTCCTGAAGTGCACAGGGATGGAAATGTACTATGGGTAGGAAAACTGGAAGAGGGTGTAAGGGCGTCTTGCTATCAGCTTGCCAACCTAACCAGTCTGGCACCCACTGGACTGGAGCTAAGATCAAATGTCAGACAACTCCACCTATTTGCAGAGAAGGGAAGTTGAGAAAGTTTTTCAAAGCTAATGGAAGCAACCATTCAATTTTCCATTGAGGTATTCCTTCTTCTTTTTCTTTTTTACCCTCTCTCTCACATCTCTACTGTTTCTGAATCCAAATATTTTCCATGCATCAATTTTTTATTGAGAAATGGGATATCTGAATAGTATATTACAGTTCTGTTGTGTATTCTTATATTTTTACATTCTTAAAATCTCTATATATTTTTTCTCTCACCTACTGTCTCCCTGAATTCTCTTGCTCACTTCTCTCATACTAACAGCTAATCTCTATTAATTAATTCCTGATTAGTTAATTCTAATTCCTCACTGTTACTATAAATTATTACCTCTATCTTCTCTCTTTCTTCCACATAAACATCATACCTTACACTATTTCTGTTCCCTCACTGTCCATCATTTGAAACAGTAAACACTTTTAGCAAACTTACTGTTTATTTTGTAGACTATAATTGAACACTTCATTTCTGTTTATTGTGAAAAAACTTTAAATACCTTAATAAGAACCATTTGGTTTAAGGTGGCATATTGTTTGCCTTGGGTGCTGTTACTATTTGTGTCCTCCTAGAAGGTAAGGTGTTGGAAGCTTTCAGGGACACTGTAAGAATACAGGGTAGAATCTGTACTGCCAGCTCCATACCTCTAGATGAGAGACACACAAGTAAAAGAAATGTCAGAGATGGAGTTTAGAAAATACATAAATTGATCTTCAAAATGAAGGATGGTATTGGAGAAAAAATACAGGAAGTGAAAGATCACTTTACTGAAGAGGCAGAGATTATAAAAAGGAATCAAGCAGAAATCCCCAAAGTAAAGGAAACAATAGACCAAATTAAGAATCAAATGGAAAGTATCACAAACAGTTTAGACCACTTGGAAGGCAGAACCTCAAATAATGAAGACAAAATATGTACAAAAATAAAGTCAATAGCACAGAGAAGATGCTAACGAATCATGAAGAGAACTTCCAAGCAATATCACAGGCTTCATGTGTGAAAACAAGACCGAACTTAAGATTTATGGGACTAGACAAAGGTGTGGAGATACAAACCAAAGGAATGCACAATCTTTTCAATGACATAATATCAGGAACCTTCCCAAATCTAAAGAATGAAATGGAAAATCAACTACAAGCAGTTTATGGACCCAGAATGTACAAAATTACAGCAGACCCACATCAAACCACATTATAATGAGAATCACTAACATACAGAATATAGATAGAATTTTAAATGTTGTGAGAACAAACAACCAAATTACATATACGGGGAAAACAATTTGGATCTCACCTGACTTCTCAACCCAGACCCTTAACTCTAGGAGGTCCTGGAATAACATATACCAAGCTCTGAAAGAAAATGGATGCCAACTGAGAATTTTATATCCAGCAAAATTAAACTTCAGACTTGAAGATGACATAAAAACCTTCCATGATAAACAAAAGTTAAAAATGAATTCACAACTAGGAAGCCTGCACTACAGAACATGATCAGCAAAATATTCCATGAGGAGGAAATGGAAAAAAAAAAATGAAAACCAGCAAAGGGAGGAACTGCACTAAAGGCAATGTTAATGCAATGAGAAAGTACATCAAGTTAAAAACCAAAAATAAACCAAAATGAAAGGAAAACAAATCATATCTCAATAATGACCCTGAATGTTAATGGCCTAAACTTATCAATTAAAAGACATAGACTAGAAGATTGGATTAAGAAAAAAAAAAGAGCCAACAATATGCTGTCTTCAAGGGACTCACCTCCTAAAAAGACATCCACAGACAGAAGGTAAAAGGTTGGGAAAAAATACATCACTCACCGCACTGCATAAACAAGCAGGTGTTTCCATCTTCATATCGGACAAAGTGGACTTCAAACCAAAGTTAGAAGAGATAAAGAGGGACATTTCATACTGCTTAAGGGAATCATACATCAGCAACACAAAACAATCTTAAATATTTGTGCCCCAAACATTGGAGCATCTACATACATCAAACCCTTCTCAATTTCAAAAATCAAATAGACAACAACACTATAATACTGAATGATTTTAACACATTCTCTCACCCCTGGATAGATCTTCTAAAAACTAAACAAAGAAGTAAATAATACATTAGGATAAAAGTAAATAATACATTAGGCTATCTCTTGTATTGTCATAATTATTTTTTTCCATGTGTATAAACAGTCCTTGTGTAATTTTTGTTCAACCCATAATAATCATATCTTTTATTGTTCATATGAAAATTGTGGAAAAAGTGTAAGAGACTATGAGAAGCCATCCTTATTTAGCAGAATCAGACTAGGCTAAGCCATGGGATGCAGAGGCCTGGCTTCTAGGGACTGCCAGGAAGCATTTGGTGCTTCATGGGAGTGTTTCCCTGTCTTCTTCTGGAATTTTCCCTTAAGAGAATGGTTCCCCTAATTCCACCCTATCTTGCTCATCACAGAAGAAGCTCCTCCTGGTCCTGGCCCCCTTTACCTGTATATAATAAATAAAAGAGAGCTGAGTGAGTTGATGTAAGAGGCCAGAACTGGTATGGCCAGACCCATCACACCTCCTCTCATTTAAAAAGAGTATCAGTTCTTGTGTGTTTATTGAATAGATAAGTTTTTTTGGTAATTGAGTGATATACAGCCAACATCATCGTCCCGCAGTTAACCCTTTTCTCATCCACATGGGATGTAGCAGATAGAATCCCCACAATGGATTATATAAAACATATATTAATTAGCCCCAAAAATATTGTTTCTTAAATATCATTTTCTGTATATTTTAGCCTTTTATTCATTTTTACATTTAGTCTAAGAAAAATCTAAGATGGAAACTGAGAAAACATGTATTCCTCTTCATCATGAGTTGAATATTTCCTAATACAAGCAAATTGAAATAATATCAGGGATCTGAAGTTATTTTTTAAGTACTTGAATTATTAAATACCTACACAAAACTCTCCTATCTAGTTGCCAAGGTCATACATCAATATAACAATTCTCAACCTAAGTTGTCTCTTTTCTACGACTAACATAGAGCACCTAGTTATATGACTGATATTTATGTTGTGGCATTCATTATGTCCAGTGTGTTTGTGTGTGTGTGTGTGTGTGTGTGTGTGTAGATATATACATAAATATCTTCATTTTCTACTTTGTGATTATCTTAAAATATGCCCCAAATTTATTTGACTCTGTTCCCATCTATAAGAGAAAATTTATTCACTTCCCTTTCAATGTAAATTGGACTTAGTGATTCACTTTTTTAAAAAATTGTTCTAATTAGTTATATATGGCAGTAGAATGCATTTTGATGCATCACACATAAATGGAGTATATCTTCTCATTCATCTGGTTGTACATGAAGTAGAGTTACACAGGTCATGTAATCATATATGTACATAGGGTAATAATGTCCAATTCATTCTACTATCCTTCCTTCCCCCATGCCCCTCCCTTCCCTTCACTCCCCTCTGTATAGTCCAAAATACTTCTATTCTCCCCCACTTTATTGTGAGTTAGTATCTGCATATCAGAGAACACATTTGTCATTTGGTTCTTTGGGATTGGCTTATTTTCTTAGCATGATATTCTCCAGTTCCATCCATTAACCTGCAAATGCCATAATTTCATTCTTCTTTAAGGATGAGTAATATTCTTTTATGTATATATACCACAATTTCTTTATCCATTCATCTGTTGAAGGGCACATAGGCTGATTCCATAGTTTAGCTATTGTCCAGTCTAGTGACTCACTTTTAATAACTAAAATATATTAAAAGTTATAGTGTGTCATATTCAAGAACATTATGAAAGACGTTGTAGTTCTTTGCCAGTCCACTTTCAGTACCAAATGCCTGTATCAAGTGTCTAATATAGTTGACTTTAAAAAAGTAAAGGTTTATTCTAGCTTACAGTTATTGAGATTTCAGTGTATATACATTTCTCCCAACTGCTTTGGTCCCAAGACACCACACTGAAACTTGGTGATGAAAAAGGCCTATTTGCCTCATGTCCAGGGCTAATTTTTGGTTAGGCAAGGAAGTCTTGAGATGTGAAACATATGAATCATAAATTAAAAACCTGATGAATTATAATTTTTCAAATTAAACTTTTATCAAAATTGCTCCTTAAAAATTGTATACTTTTAAGAGGAATTCCACAGTATAAATATATTACAATAAATTGAACCTAAAAGCACATTAAATTCTAAATTAAAGGTATTTTCAGTTTTGTTATTTATTTCTAGTTTTATGAATCCTGGTTGGTTGGTATTGTTTCTAAGAATTCCATGTTGTTACACTTACTTGACTTCTATCTGTGTTTTAACATATGGTACATTTCATATTTTCTCCCTTTGCTCTTGAGGAGAAAGAGTATTCTTTACAATCAAAGTGAAGTATTTGACATTTCTCCATATCCTCTATCTTGTGGATATTTTTAAAATTTATTTTTAAAAATTTTTACAGACTTCATTTTGATTCATTGTACACAAATAAGGTGCAACTTTTCATTTCTATGATTGTGCATGATGTACATTCAAACCATTCATGTAATGATACTTGTACATAGGGTTATGATGTCTGTCTTATTCCACCATTTTTCATACCCCCCTCTTCTCCACATCTCATTTTCCTCTTCATAATCTAAAGTTCCTCCATTCTTCTTGACTAAATCTTCCATAAGCTTGTTTAATTACTTTTTCCTTCAGCTATTTTAACATAATGTTGAAAGGAGTGTTAAACTTTTCTATTGTTTTCCTTTTGTTTCTCCTTACATATTCTTTAAGTTGTACAATGAAAAACTGGTTACTGTGTTACCTGGTAAATAGTCATTTATAGCTCTTAGATTTTTATTACTAATTGTATCATTTTGCATCACTACTAAGGAAACTTTCTTTGTCTAGTACATTGAGGCCTGAGTCTTGTCTTGTTATAAGACTTCAGTCCTGCTTAATATTTCCATTTGCCTGATATTGTTTTGCCCCACATTCTATCATTTTCCATTTCCCTTTTCCCTCTGTCATTTCAAAATTGCTTTCTGAAAATACACTTTGTGATCCTGGGGATCAAATCTGGTACATTCAAAGCAAGCTCTTTACCACTGCACTCTATCCCCAGTCCCTACTTTTAAAAATATCGGTGTTTCCCATGTGTCTTAGTTCTGGCTGCTGTGACCAATTACATTCTATTGTGTAGTTTAAACTACATTGTGCATAGATCTAGAGTCCATAAGTTCAAGATCTGGGTGTCAGCATGGTTAGGTTCTGATGAAGACCCTTTTCCAAATTGCAATAATTCTAAATTAAGACTCTTTTCAATTTTGTTATATATTTCTAGTTTTATTGAATCCTGATTGGATGGTATTATTTGTGAGAATTCCATCTTGTTAAACTTTTTTGACTCTTGAATATAAGGTACATTTCATGTTTGCTCCATTTGCTCTTCAGAAGAAAGAATATTCTTTATTCTTATATTCTCACATGGCAGAAAAAGGGCAAGACAATTCTCTGACTTCATAAAGGCACTAATCCCACTCATGAGTTCTCTACCTTCATACATTAGTTACATCCCCCAATCACCTTCTGATGGTATCAATTGAATGTTAATGTTTTAACATGTGAATCTTAGTAGAACACAAACATTCAGCCCATAGCATGATGTTTTGCAACACAGTTGCATTTTGGCCTTGAAGAGAACCTGAATTTTTTTTCTTTCATTAGCCTTTAAACCCCAATTGTATTTATTGATATGTTTGATATGACCATATATTCCATAATATTGTATTTTGTGATTAACATGAAAATTATTTTATATTTATTCTGTGTGTGTGTGTGTGTGTGTGTGTGTGTGAGTGAGACAGTGAGAGAGAGGGAGAGAGAGAGGGAGAGAGAAAGAAATGCAGGAGCATTTTGCTCTAGATAGTTTATATATATAGTTATATATGTAGCTTATTAAATATCATGAATACAGTTTATATGTATATATATCTGCTATTTTTTTAAAAGACAAACTTTTATTATCTCTATCAGAGATAGAGATATCTCTATCACTTAGAAATATTATTTTCTTTCTGTCTTTCTCAAAATATCTACTAATTTGTTTTGATCTTTAAAATATATGACTTAACTCTCATGTATTCACTAATTCCATTTTTATTCTCTTTAGGCAATCATTTGCTAGTTGATTTCATTCACCTATTCTACAAAAAAATCAGTAATTTTTCTACATTTCTCTTAATTTCTTCCTTCTGAATCCAATTTTTGGCTTAGTACATGTATTTGCATTTTGTTTTCCATCCTTGTCTCACCATTATTTTTGTCTTAGATTATAATTAAATATGTTATTTCTCCACAGGAAGCATTTTCTTGATGTATACGTAATTAATTCTTAGCTAGATGGCACACTTACTCTAATACATTGCTCAAGGAAATTTCACTCTCACATCATTGCAAATTTTTTACACAAATAAAACTTTCAAATAACTTCTGTTGTTTCTATAGTGATTCAAACTTCCTATCTTGAGTTTCTTGAATGATGCTCTGCTATTGGATTAATTTCTTCATTTTTTTAGAAATCTATTCCAACAAGAATTTTGGTCCTTACTAAGTAGCTTGATGCGCGCATGTGTGTATGTGTGTCTCTGTATTTGTGTCTCTCTGTGTCTGTGTTTGTGCCTGTGTGTAGAGGCTTCATATACAGTTTGCTTAATTTTTTTAAGATCTGACAAATTTACTGCTATATATCACAAAATTTACAGTTCTATGTCAAATTCTTCTGAGCATACAGAAGTTCAGTTAATGGTTTCAGGTCTTCCTTTACAGTAATATACTTGGATCATGGTCTAAAATATTAGATCTTCTCTATGCTTTATTTTCCATTATCTGAGATTTCAATTACCCACATATGGGAATTTTGTCTATCTTCTATCTCTATATTTTATCATCTTCATTTTATTTTTGTTTTTTGGCTGTTTCCATTTCTTTTATTATATCTCTTTCCACATATTGAATTGAGCATTGTAATTCAATTATCATTTATAGGATGCTGTTTTTAATTTCTTATTCTTTACAAAATAATGTTAACCATTTACATTTCAAAACTTTTCTTTGCTATACATTTTATACTAATCTTATATTTGGAAACTATGTTTTCTTCCAAAGAAATTCAATGGTATTTAATTCATTAGGGCTATACAAAATTTCCTTTGCTTCATGCATAATATGTTGTGAGCATTTTAATAACTTATATCATTATGATTCTGTCAGTGTTTTATCCTTGTAGTGACTGTTTAGGGGTTTCCTGATGTTTCTATTCAGTTTTCAATTATTTGATTTTTTTCCGAGTGGACAATAAGAGATATTTCTTCTTTGGAGGAGGTGTGAAAGATCTCAGTGGTTTTCTAGGACTCTCCATTTAGGATGACCTTCTTTTGTTGATAGAGTGAAATGTAGTTTCATTTTAAAAAGTTCTCTCTCTCTCTCTCCCTCTCTCTAGTGGGTTTACAAGAAAGATACTTTTTTTCTCTTAAACTTTCTGCCAATTTTAAAATTTGTCCTTATTAATTATATAGAATAATGGATTTCATGGTGACTAATGCATATAAAATACTTTGATCATATGCCCCCATTATCTTCCCTTACTCTCCCCTCCTTCCTCTCATGATCAAGGAGAGGCAATTTCTGATGTTGCAATTTTTTTCTTGCTTCTGAAGGTCCCCTAATGTTCCCTGCATATGTTCTTTTCCTTTTAACTAACAGCCTCCAAGGATTTGTCCAATTTCAAATGTTTTTCTATTCTTAATATCAGTGCTTTTCCCAGACTGTTACCTCTGATCATATGCAATTTCAAGCCTGTCTCAGTGTGGTACTCAGAAGACAACATGCTGAGCCACCATCTCTTATTTCACTTACATTGGAACTCTTTTTTACCAGAGGAATTCTTTTGTTATGCCCTAGGTATGCCCTGATCCCTGGAATCATTTTAGTCACTGCCTGACTCTGCACACTAACATGGACTCCAAATTGATTTTACTGGCTTTGGAGATTTATTTTCCTGATTAATTGTAAGACAACATATGTAATATCCTTGGTATTGTGGATATCTTTCACGTATGAGTTACTATGGTATAAGTTTCCTTTTGTTTTTGAAACATTGTACAATTGTGAAAAATATATCATATTTGTGTTCAATAGATTATAATTTTCCTATTTGTATTTATTTTGATTTTTAAATAATTACTAAGTTCCTTAATACTATTTTTCAGGTTTTTGTATAGTAAGAGTATTTTATCTGAAATACTTCCTCTGAAGACATTTCTTTTGTGAACAACATAGGTTCAAAAAGAGCTTGGACACTTTTCCACCATTTTGTGTATCAATGAATTCTCACATCTTAAGGGCCAGATTTAAAAAACTTAATCACCTTTTCTTAACTTCTTATTAGTAAAAGTTCCTTGAGCTATTTAATTAGCTATTTATATTTCTACAGAGATTGTTTTTATCAACACTTTATTGCTCTTAAATTTTATTCACCTCTAGAAAATATATTTATACCATGCATACTTTTTATTATTTTTAAATTATTTTTATGTTTTTATGAGTTATAAATGATAATAGAATGTATTTTGACATATTGTACATATATTGAATATAGCTTTTCATTCTTCTGGTTGCACATGATGTAGAATTACACTGGTTGTGTAATCATATCTGCACATAGGATAGTAATGTCCAATTCATTCTACCTTTCCTATTCCCATCCCCTCTTCCTTCCCCTTTATCAAATCCAGAGTATTTCTATTCTTCCTTCCCCCTCCCCTCTATTGTGAGTTAGCTTCTGCACATCAGAAAAACATTCAGCCATCAGTTCTTTGGGACTGCCTTATTTCACTTAGCATATTTTCCTATTCCATCCATTTACTTACAAATGTCATAATTTCATTTTTATGGCTAATAGTCCATTTTGTGTATATGTGTATATATATATATGC
>JAJEJO010050542.1:18477-51699 GCA_020662805.1 Glaucomys volans
TCTTAAGGTGGTTTTGATTTGCATTTCTCTTATAATGAGGGATGTTGAACATTTTTTCATAAATCTGTTGATTGCTTGTAGATCTTCCTCTGTAAAGTGTCTTCATTTCCTTGCCCCATTTATTGGGGTTATTAGTGTTCTTGGTGTAAAGATTTTTGAGTACTTGGTAGATTCTGGAGATTACTGCTCTAACTGAAGTGTGTGTGGCAAAGATTTTCTCCCACTCTGAAGGCTCTCTCTTCACATTGCTGATTGTTTCCTTTGCTGAGAAGAAGCTTTTTAGTTTGACTCTATCCCAATCATTGATTCGTGCTTTTATTTCTTGCGCTTTGGGAGTCATGTTAAGGAAATCTGGTCCTAGGCCAACATGATGAAGATTTGGACCTATTTTCTCTTCTATTAGGTGCAGAGTCTCTGGTCTGATTTCTGGTCCTTGATCCACTTTGAGTTGAGTTTTGTACAGGGTGAGAGATATGGGTTTAGTTTTATTTTGCTGCATATGGATTTCCAGTTTTCCCAGCAACATTTGTAGAAGAGGTTGTCTTTTCTCCACTGCATGTTTTTGCCTCCTTTGTCAAGTATGAGATACCTGCATTTATTTGGGTTTGTCTCTGTGTCCTCTATTCTGTACCATTGATCTACCTGTCTATTTTGGTACCAATACCATGCTGTTTTTGTTACTATTGCTCCGTAGTATAGTTGAAGGTCTGGTATTGTGAAATCCCCTGCTTTGCTCTTCTTGCTAAGGATTGCTTTAGCAATTCTGAGTCTCTTATTCCTCCAAATGAATTTCATGATTGCTTGCTCTATTTCTATGAGGTCCATCATTGGGATTTTAATTGGAATTGCATTGAATTTGTATAGCATTTTTGGAAGTATGGCCATTTTGACAATATTAATTCTGCCTATCCAAGAACATGGGAGATCTTTCCATCTTCTCAGATTCTCTTTAACTTCTTTCTTTAGTGTTCTGTAGTTCTCAGTGTAGAGGTCTTTCACTTCTTTTGTTAGATTGATTCCCAAGTATTTTATTTTTTTTGAATTTAATGTGAATGTGGTAGTTTTCCTAATTTCTCTCTCAGAGGAGGCATCACTTATGAATAAAAATGCATTGGATTTATGAGCATTAATTTTATATCCTGCTACTTGACTGAATTCATTAATGAGTTCCAGAAGTTTTCTGGTGGAATTCTTAAGATCTTCTAAATAGAGAATCATGTCATCAGCAAATAGGGATAGTTTGATCTCTTCTTTTCCTATTCATATTCCTCTAATTTCTTTGGTCTGTCTAATTGCTCTGGCTAGAGTTTCAAGAACAATGTTGAATAGTAGTGGCGAAAGAGGGCATCCCTGCCTTGTTCCAGTTCTCAGGGGGAATGCTTTCAATTTTTCTCCATTTAGAATGATGTTCGCTGTGGGCTTAGCATAAATAGCCTTTACAATGTTAAGGAATGTCCCCACTATCCCTATTTTTTCTAGTGTTTTGAGCATGAATGGGTGCTGTATTTTGTCAAATGCTTTCTCTGCATCTATTGAAATAATCATGTGATTCTTGACTTTAACTCTGATGATGTGGTGAATTACGTTTATTGATTTCCAGATGTTGAACCAACCTTGCATCCGTGGGATGAAACCCACTTGATCATGGTGCACTATCTTTTTAATATGCTTTTGTATGCGATTCACTAAAATTTTGTTAAGAATTTTTGCATCTATGTTCATTAGAGATATGGGACTGAAATTTTCTTTCCTTGATGTGTCCTTCTCTGGTTGTGGTATCAGGGTAATATTAGCTTCATAGAATGAGTTTGGAAGGGTTCCCTCCCCCTCTATTTCGTGAAATACTTTGAGGAGTATTGGAATGAGCTCTTCTTTGAAGGTCTTGTAGAACTTGGCTGTGAATCCATCTGGTCCTGGACTTTTCTTGGTTGGTAGGCTTTTGATGACTTCCTCTATTTCATTGCTTGAAATTGATCTATTTAAGTTGTGTATGTGCTCCAGATTCAGTTTGGGTGGCTCATATGCCTCTAGGAACCTGTCGATGTCTTCCATATTTTCTATTTTGTTGGAGTATAAATTTTCAAAGTAGCTTCTTATTATGTTTTGTATTTCAGTTGTGTCTGTTGTAATGTTTCCATTCCCATCGTGAATTTTAGTAATTTGGAGTTTCTCTCTTCTTCTCTTCATTAGCGTGGCTAAGGCTTTATCAATTTTGTTTATTTTTTCAAAGAACCAACTTTTTGTTTCGTCAATTTTTTGAATTGTTTCGTTTGTTTCAATTTCATTGATTTCAGCTCTGATTTTGATTATTTCCTGTCTTCTACTACTTTTGGTGATGATCTGTTCCTCTTTTTCTAGGGCTTTGAGCTGTAATGTGAGGTCATTGATTTGTTGACTTTTCATTCTTTTATTAAATGCACTCCATGCAATGAATTTTCCTCTTAGCACTGCTTTCATAGTATCCCAGAGATTTTGATATGTTGTATCTTTGTTCTCATTGACCTCTAAGAATCTTTTAATTTCCCGCCTAATGTCTTCTGTTATCCATGTATCATTCAATAGCATATTATTTAATCTCCAGGTCTTGGAGTAGTTTCTGTTTTTAACTTTTTCATTGATATCTAATTTCATTCCATTATGATCTGATAGTATACAAGGTAGTATCTCTATGTTTTTGCATTTGCTAAGAGTAGCTTTGTGGCATAACATATGGTCTATTTTAGAGAAGGACCCATGCACTGCTGAGAAGAAAGTGTATTCACTTTTTGAAGGATGGAATATTCTATATATGTCCGTTAAGTCCAAATTAGTGATTTTGTCATTGAGTCCTATGGTTTCTTTGTTCAATTTTTGTTTGGAAGATCTGTCCAATGGTGAGAGAGGAGTGTTAAAGTCTCCCAGTATTATTGTGTTTTGGTCTGTTTGATTCCTGAAATTGAGAAGGATCTGATTGACGTACACGGATGCACCATTGTTTGGTGCATAAATATTTATGATTATTATGTCTTGTTGATTTATGCTTCCTTTAAGCAGTATGAAATGTCCTTCTTTATCCCTTCTGACTAACTTTGGTTTGAAGTCTGTTTTATCTGAAATGAGAATGGAAACTCCAGCTTTTTTACTCAGTCCGTGTGCATGGCATGCTTTTTCCCAACCTTTCACCTTTAGTCTATGGGCATGTTTTCTATGAGATGAGTCTCTTGAAGGCAGCATATTCTTGGGTCTTTTTTTTTAATCCAGTCTGCCAGTCTATGTCTTTTGATTGATGGGTTTAGGCCATTTACATTCAGGGTCATTATTGAGATATGACTTGTATTTCCTGTCATTTTAGCTTTTTGGGGGTTTTTAGCTTACCTTTGTTTCTCCTTTGATTGACTCTTTCTTTAGGGTAATTCCTCCCCATGATGACTGAGATTGTTATTTTTTATTTCTTCCTCTTCAAATATTTTGTTGAGAATGTTCTGTAGGGCAGGCTTTCTCTTTGTGAATTCTTTAAGCTTTTGTTTAACATGGAAGGATTTTATTTCATCATCAAATCTGAAGGTAAGTTTTGCTGGGTGTAAGATTCTAGTTCGGCATCCGTTTTCTTTCAGAGCTTGAAATATGTTGTTCCAGGCCCTTCTTGCTTTTAGGGTCTGGGCTGAGAAATCTGCTGATATCCTTATCAGTTTCCCCCTGTAGGTAATCTGATGCTTTTCTCTTGCAGCCTTTAAAATTCTATCTTTGTTTTGTATGTTAGGTATTTTCATTATAATGTGCCTTAGTGTGGATCTGTTGTAATTCTGTGTGTTTGGTGTCCTGTAAGCTTCTTGCAACTGATTTTCCATCTCATTCATCATATTTGGGAAATTTTCTGACAATATTTCCTTGAACAGAATATTCATACCCTTGGTTTGTATCTCTGTGCCTTCCTCAATCCCAATAACTCTTAAATTTGGTCTTTTCATGATGTCCCATATTTCTTGGAGGTTTCATTCATGATTCCTAACCATCTTCTCTGTTTGTTCAACTTTGTTTTCAAGATTAAATATTTTGTCTTTATTGTCTGAGGTTCTGTCTTCCAAGTGATCTATTCTGTTAATTATGCTTTCTATTGAGTTTTTAACTTGGTTTATTGTTTCCTTCATTTCCTTGTTTCCTTCAAGGATTTCTGTTTGTTTTTTTCTCAGAATTTCTATCTCTTTATTGAAGTGATTTTTTGCTTCCTGCAATTGCTCTATTAGCTGATTATTCATAGCCTGAATCTGCTCTCTCATCACTTCATACTCTTCCCAGATCATTTTAATTATGAATATTCTGAACTCCCTTTCTGTCATTTCTTCTACCATGCTGTCTTTGGGTTCTCTTGATATATCATCTAGGTTTGATTGGGACACTTTCTTCCCGTGTTTTCTTGTGCTGCTCGTGTATCTTCCCCTCTAGTAGTGCGAATCTGAGGGATTACAATTTCCCTGTGAAGGCTTAAAGTGTCCCTGCAGATTTCCAGTAACTCACCTGTTGCTTGAGAGGTGCCTGATCAAGTGGTGACCCAAGAATGGTGCTGTCCCACTACCTCCAGGTTGGGAATGATCAATGCTTCTGGGCAGAGGCAGCCTAGTGTTGATAGACAATTAGATACAGCAAGGTGATAGACTCTGGGCCAGGGTGTGGACCTGGGCACTAGACCAAGTTGGGGTGGTGTCACAGAACTGTGCTCAGTGATGGAGTCACTGGGCTTGAGAGCCCAGGCTGACCTGAACTCCTTGCTGGGGGCTCAGGTGGTGGCAGGTGGTTGCTCTCTCCTGGGGACACTGTAAGCTGGTGCCAAAGGCCCTAAGCTCCTTGCTGGAGTCAGCAACCCCAGCGGCTCCCGGCCAGACCTTTCCAGGAGCCAAGGGCTCGGAAGACTGGCCGCAGCTCCGGATCCCCACGCAACCGGAGATGGACTCTCTCTGCCAGGGAAGCTGCAAAATGGCACCGAGGAGTCCAAACTCCCCGCCGGAGTCAGTGATCCCAGAGGCTCCCGGCCAGACCTCTCCAGAAGCCGGGGCGAGGACCCAGGAAGCCGGAGAAGGGCCCTCTCTGCCAGGGAAGCTGCAAGATGGCGCCGAGGGGTCCAAACTGTCCGCTGGAGTCAGTGATCTCCGAGGCTCCCGGCCAGACCTCTCCAGAAGCCGCGGGAGGCCCCAGGCAGCCTGAGATGGTCGGTCTCTGCCTGGGAGGTGCTGGCTGGTGCCGGAGCCCAGCCAGTGACTCTAAAGCCACTGCTGTGGACCCCCACTCACTTGCTAGCTGGCGCAGACCCAGGACTCCGAAGCAGCTGCAGTTTCCGGCGCTCCCGGGTGGTAGCTGCCCGAGGCTGGGCTGAGCCCAGCTTGGCAGAGTTGGTTCCGAAGCGGCGACTGGGGACCCCTTATATGTGATTTGAATATAAAATCTCGTTGAGAGCCATATTCCTGCTGTTTGAATCCTGAGCAAGTAGGAATCCACGGAGCAAGTAGGAATGCAGCCTTCCTCTAGCCCACCATCTTGAATCTCTACATGTTATCTTAATAAACACACACACGCATACACAAAGAAATAATTCTCCCATTAAACTTTCACAATTCAAAACTTCATAAATCTTTCCAGTTATAGGCTATAAAGAGGTAAGTTTAAGATAGTTCTTTGTTTCCATTTATGTTAATAACAGTGAAATGTCCTAAGATATAAGCAAATTTTCTGATTAAACTACCATCTAGTCATTCATTAGCTTAGAGAAATGCATTTAAAGAAATGGCTTCTCCTGAATTGAAAGATTAAGAAGGAGATTTCTGATTTTTCATACAAATTATATAATTGGGCCAGTTTTCCAGGTATTTTTGAACCTTACCCAACTCCTCAATTGTTTCTTTTTGTTGGTTGACAGCCATAAAAAATCCTTACTGGACACTTTAAAGGAACCAAGTAGTAGTCTCGGGTACAGGTTTGAATCACATTTAGAGCCTGAAACACAAAATAACAATCTCAAAATGCAAATGGTCAGAAAGAGTCAGCACTTTTAATTTTTCTAATTTTTTTCCCTGCTGGTTCAGGGCCAACATAGGTAATATCATCAAGTTACTAAAAGCCCAGTCTAGTGATAGTTTGTTAAATTTAAAAATTCTAACCATGAGTACAGAAGCAATTTTTCCCATTAGCAAATTAAGAAACAATAACTATTATATATTTAGAACAGCTTCTCATAAATTCTTCTTTTTTCTTTTTCTTTTCGTTTTTTTTTAATTTTTGTTTTTTGTGGTACCAGGGATTGAACCCAGGGGCTCTTAACCACTGAGCCATATCCTCAGCCCTTTTCAAATATTTTATCAGGAATGTAAATAGAACATTTAATTTTTAAAGTTATTGATGTCCCCAGAAAATATAAACTATTTAATGTCATCAGATTTTTGTAAAACATCCTTTTCTTGGCATAACCTATGTTTAATAGAGATGTCTATATTTCTGTTACTTATGGCTAGATAATCATAGTAGCAAACATAGATTAAACCTACCTATATAGCTTAGAAAGATCTGTAGGCCTTAAACTAAAATTTCTGACTTTGACAGTTTCTTCTGATAGTTACCAGACACATTTCCCTAAGAATCTCTTCTGTAGACTCCAGACTTTACTTATTTTAGGGGCTAACAAAAGGGTACATCTTAAGTGACATTTAACTATTGGTTCTTTATTAAATGCCCAAAAATGGCTATGTTTTGGTGTTAACTGTTTTGCCAGGTGTTCAAGATCAAGCTGATCAAATTGACCTGTTCCTGTCTCTTAAGAGTCAGCTGAGTTCCCACAGGGATCATTCATGGGGGAACTTGAGAGTAGCTTCTTAACTCCTTTAGTGCTTGCCATTTGCTAGGTAGGGTCTCCTTGATGAGGTGGCTTCCCTTGGAAGCATCAGGGATGTCTCCCTTTTTCAATGACCCTCCACTGTAGCAGGTGCACTGATTGGCTTTTCATCCTCTAGTGGTCTCATCAATCTCCCTGATCAGGAAGTTGTGTAGCTCAGAGTTACAAAACTCCTTAGAGAAGCTCTCTTTTTCACTGAATTCAGGCTGACTCTGAGGGCAAGAGCCAAATACTGATTTTTCTTGCCCCCTTTGTTTTAATCTTAAACTCTAAGTTTGAGCTTAAACATCCAGCAAGCCAATCTCACCAGTCATAAAGTAAGAGTACTGGGTTTGAACTTCAATGTTTATAACTTTATAGTTATTTACTCCCTTTTATTTAACTAGGGTCTATATATGTTAGCTGTTCTATAGGTGATGGCTTAGTACCTCAAATTAATTTAGGTTGTTCTTGAAGCAATACTTTTGCAAAATATTAATCAGGCAACAGTTATAGAATTAACAGGGAAAATAAAAAATGGAATTAACAACAGTAAAAACATATCTAGTTTGTATATTATCCCTCTTAAACTGTATGCTACATCCCCTGTTTTAGATCACAGTAATTTTAACAAAACACAATATTTTGAATATAACTTTAAATGAGCTGAAGTCTGGCCTATGTTGGAGACATTCTTACATGTAGTAAGGTGGGAGGCCAAGCCTTAGGTTAGGTAAGGTAGGGTTCTTTACAGATATTATGTAAAGCATTTTAATTCTGAAGTCAATTTTCATCTCTTTTGTCAAAACCAGCATGACCAAGCTTGTAGGTCCAGGGATGGGCAAAGGAGGACTGGGAAATAACGATTTACCAACATGGATTCTGAAGATTAAGCTGGGATCAGATGGAACTCTGTTCTGTGATGGAGATGTACATATAAAGAGTTACGCTAGCTATTTTTACCTCTATATGTTTCATTAGCAGGTTAAGGACAAAGTAATTATTATTTTCTATATTCAGGAAAGTTACAGTTGCAAAGTGCAATGTTAGGAGCTCTGTATAGCTCTCAAGAAAGTCTATTGTTTAAAGTTACTATAATGTGGGCAGGAACTGGAGAAATGGAGCTGGTGAAATATCACTATTGTCTAGTAAAAGAACTTCTTTTTGCTTAGGAGCAGCATGCCTGATTTTAAAGTTAGGGTTGATAGAACTTTTGCATAGTGCCTCCTTGTGTAAGGCATGGACACAATAGCTAGTCATCCTGTGTCTGCATAGGAACATTCTTACAGCCATGAGGTCATCAGAGGTTCCCAATCTTAGGTATTGTTGTTCTATCCTCTGTTGTCACCTTTTACACTTTTATTAAATGTCATCTTATAAAGTTTGCATATACTGCTTTCAGAGTTAATATAAGCATTAGTTAACATTATATATCATTATGTCTAAAATATAAATTAAAGAAAGGCTGAGAGAACCTTTAACTTCTTTTTTGTGTGCCAAAGTAGCAAAATGTTTTTATGTTTTATAATATGAACTTATAAATAGCTTAGGTTCTTATCTTTCTTTAAAAATTATATGCTTTAAAATCTTACCTCAGTGTAAAAAGACACCATATACCTTATTGACAATATTATTTAAGTGATATAAGTAAACCTGCAATAAAATTTTATTATTCGTATAAGATTTAAATTACCATTACAGACAAGTTTAGTCTGGAGGACAGCAGTTTGTCAAAGATATTCTTTTAAACTTTCTGCTTAAATGACTTGTACACCTGGAAAATACAAACACATTTAGCACACAAAGAGGAGTAATAGCACAATTATCTTGGTGTTAACCAAACTTAGTTCTCTTAACAAAAAATTTAACAGTTGTTGTTTCACCATAATCATGTAAACCCCAATTTTTAAGACCAATTGTTCTAAAAATAAAACATAGTAGTTATCATGTCAAGAATAAATTAGTGTTTTTAAGAAATCCTTGTTATCTTAACATATAGAATATACTTTGGTTTATATCAGCACATTAATATTTGACCTTAGGAGAAAAACTTAAATGGCTTTTAATCGATCATTTTAGATATATATAACCAACTTAGTTACACAAGAACTTGTTAAAATTTGTCCTTTACTTACACACAACATGATTCCCATGTATTTCATCACAGAAAACTTTCCAACCTATAAACATTTTTTTCTTTCTTCTACCAAATATATTTCCATGCCTAGAACCTTTTATATTTTCCTTCCTATCTGCTGATACTGTTTATTCACATTTTGAAACAACCCTTATGAAATTTTTGAGTTAGACAAAGTACCCCATTTTAATAAGATGAAATATTTCATGTTATTTCTAGTACTTAAATTAAAACACAGTGGAAACTTTTGGATAGTTTTACAAACAAAATTGAATTTGCTAGAATTTAAATTTTTGTAACCTTGTTATTAGTGATGACACAAAACAATTTTAAACCTTTATTATTTAGCAATCTGAAAACACAGGATGTTCAAGTATGTGGTCCTGGAATTTAAGGAGTTAAGAGTATCAGATGTTATTTCAACAGTTAGCATTTAACTTTGTAAATTAATCCCTTTATATATCGAATCCTATTTGCTTATTTTTTCCTGTAAGAATCAAAATATTAGACAAGCACATTTATCCTACATTCCTTGTTAAAGAAAAATCCTAGAAACAAGACATTAGGCATTTCACAACAAGCAATAGTGTTATCACCTTGAAAAACCTGTGAGTGAAGTAATGTTAAGACATTTTACTTTTATTTGTTTACCCAATTGCAATTGAATCTTATAAGCTACATGAATTAAAGGTATTTGGATCCATATTTGATTTTAATTTGCACACTATATCAAATTTTTTATCATGTACATGATTTTGTGAACACACAACAGACAAATGGAAACACAGACAACACAAAAATAAAAAGGCCTTGTAGTTTCATACAGATGACTCTCCATTGCAATGTAGCAAATGTTTAAAAAATAACTCGAATTGAATAAAAAATTAGGACTGATGAAAGAAGTCATGAGCTCAATAAAATATAGAATTCAAGAAGAAAAAAAAAAAGTCCTGGAAAAATGATACACCGTTAGCAGCATGAGAAAAAGTCTTTAACCCATTTTTCCACGTTACTCAATTGTAGACCTCCTAATCGAATTTGTAGAAAACAAAATACTTGTAAAGTTGGGTTTTGTGGCATTCACCTGAATGTGCTCTTTGTGGGCTTTTGTAGTTAATGAGAAAACTTCTTACATTTCAGCAGTGTTGGGGGTGTGAACTGGCTAGCTCTGAGAGAGGAAACTGGCACTCTATTGATTGAGCTATTTAGAGTGGAACAGTAAGAATGCCAAATTCTATTCACTAGAGTATTAGAGACTGAGGAGAATATTCCACAGAAGGCCACTAGATGGCTCTCCAATCCGGCCTCAGTGGAAAGGCCCTGCCACAACATGGTACCTGCCACCATATTTAAATGCTCCCGCCAAGTTTTTCTTGTTTGGGGTCGTGCCAAACTTAGGAGCGACTTTTGCTTTGTGCTGGCCACAGCGGCGGGGCTTGCCTCTTGGTTGTTCATTTTCCTCTCTGCCCCACCAGCAGGGAGCAAAGCTCTGCCAGTGCGGATTGGGTACTTGCCCCGTTAGGGTGCCCGACTTGAGCCGCAGTGGCTGCAGTGGCCAGTGATATGGCCGCTCAGCGCTGAGATTGGGCAGGTCCTGAGCAAGAATGTGTGTGCTGCCGGGTGTGCGTGTTCCCGCTGCCCAGTGCGTGGCGGGGCGACTGGGGTTTACCTGCTTTGTGCACTCGCTTTTTTGGGAGCCTATGAGCTCCAAAGGAGAAACTGCGGCTTTGCATTTTTCCCTTTCGCCTAGGGGTACCAGGGGAGTGGAGCTGTTTTGATCGCACGCTTATTGAGACTCGGAAACGTGCGAGGATGGGCATTTTCAGCTTGTTGCTTGGGCGCAGCTGCGATGTAGCAGGGGAGTGGAGGAGTTAAAGAGACAGACATCTAATTGGTAATTGAGGAGTTCCCATACCTATGTGCCAGCGGCTAGTGTCTCAGTCAAATTTGGGGAAGAAAAGAGTGCGCAGCAGAATTGCTACTTCATAAAAGTTTATCTCCTTAGCATTTTGTTTCCCTATTTCCCCCTGTGACGGGAAAAACTTTGTGGCCTGAGTGTGCCGAGGTGGCTGAAGTGAAGTGAGTCTGCATGCTGTATGCTTGAGCTCTGGTGGGAGCTAGGGAACTCAAAGGGGAGAACCACAGCTTTATGTTCCTTTATCTCTCTAGATGGTGCAGGGGCCCTGAGGCTTTCTTTGTAGCACTCCTGCAGGGATAAGAAAACTTGCGGTGAGGGGGTGGCTGTCGCATAATGTCCCAGCGGCTCTGTAAGGTGACTGGGAAGTGTTTGCTTTCCCTGAGTGGAACTGCCTGCAGAGGCATGTAACTTGCAGTCGGGGGGTTTATCTTTTACTTGTGCCCCAGGGGCGAGGAAAATCAGTGGTTCCCAAAATTGATTGAGGGCTTAGAGAGCAGGGCTTTCAAAGCTGCAAGCTGCGGTGCGTGGGGGATGGGAGGGGAGTTGCCCATGATCTCAGAGTGGTTAATCAGCAGAGCACTGTGAGGGGAGGTCCTATTTGTGAAATCGGGGCGTCAGATAATCTTTCCAGTATAAAGAGAGCAACATTTAAATCAGACCCTCGTGCGAGTTCACCTAGACAAACCGAAAGGAAGAGAAGCTGCTGATAACGTAGGTGCTGAGTGGCAAGTATGTGCTTATTCCTTGGGGGAACTTAGGGAAGAAAGACAAACTAAGAAAGGAAAAGGGGAATGAGGGAGTTCAGTGCTCACCCTCACTGAACTGTAAGCACACGAAAAAAGGGAGTCCCTACCAAATCACACCATACTCGAAAAGGGGAAAGCCCTTACTAAATCCAGGGGACTCTTGCAAAGACCCAATGCGTGGGTGATCAAGGGACTTGGGTATCATAATGAAGTAAGTCCCCCTTGGCTTCACTCAGACATGGGGTAAGGGTATGATGCCAAGGACACAGGCATTGGGAGTTGGGTGAAAAGGAGATGAGTTGAGAACTGCCTACTGATTCCTTTATTGTGGGAATGTTTTGTTCTTAAATAATCAAGATTTATTACCTGTTTGCCCTTATGTTAACCATGTCCAATCATGCAACATACAGATATGCTAAGTAGGGATTGTATCTTGTCCAGTCATGTTTTCACTAAAACCTTTGCTTAGTGTCCAATCTGGGCCCCCTAAGGTTTCCCTGGCAAAGTTATGCTAATTATGGGGTAGTGGTCGGTTTCACTGGCCTGCTAGAGCAGAAAGCTCCTTCCTGCCGGTTTTCCTGCTAGGCCTGTGTGAGTGTAGGTCTCCCTTATGCCAGGGGGTCCTCCTACAGGTGAGTACCTTTGGAAAAGAAATACATGAGGTATTCATTACTCAGCTTTAATATCATTCACTGTTGTTCAATATAGAATGCAACAACAAAGAATTTTTTACGATTTAAGATATGAAAGGAAGAGTTATTTGTTCTTAATAAACTTTGATTGTTAAGACAAAATTATCCATAGCACATTATTATAAGTCACCTTGGGGGCATTTCTAACATACAAGCAATGGGATAGACTTATTTTATATCCATTTGTTTTCTCTGATATGTTCCCATAAAAACAAAAAGCTTTTAATTCACTTTAATTTTTTGGTCAGAATTCATTCATCTTAATTTAATGAATCACATATAAGAGGACAGATACTTTGAAACTCATGAGGGAAACATTCTATCATAAGTTTACATAGAGTCTAGAAGGAAGACAAAACAATGAACAATCATTTTATCCCCTTCATGGAATTCTGCTCTTAAACACTAATGCAGAACTAAAAGCAGGTTTCAATCACAGACATGCATGCTAAGAGCCTCAAATTCAACATTTGGTTAGATGTAATCTCATTTTAAACTGAGAATAAAAGAATTCTCTGAGATCATATCATTGGAATTCTTAAGTGAGCACATTTTGGAGAGAGAATTCCTAAAGTCCACTTCTGTGCCCTACTTCATCATTTCTGTAAATTTCTGATTAATGCTGTATACAGAATGAATATAATATCTCCTCATATAAAAATAGATACCCCTAGAGTATATTCTTATCTTCACACAACTAAAATGTGATAATATACCAGAGCTCATAAGTCAGTTCTACCAAAATTGAGCTTCTGTACTAATTTACTTTACCTAATTCTGAACTCATTTTATAGCAGAATTATAAAAGGAATATTAATGAGTTTAATCTACTTATAGGACTTCCTGGACAGTTTTTTTCTTGTTTCCCCCTTTTCCCCTAATACTCATTTCTGCCCTTTCTTCTATAGGCCTCATACAGTGTTTTTCTTCTCAATCTACAGATATTATTGTAAAATATACATTGGGTGAGAGGTTTACCTCTGTGGTAGAGGGCTTACTTTACCAAGCATGAGGCCCTGGGTTTGATCTTCAGCATCAGAAATAAATTAATAAATAAATGATATATTTATTGCTGCTTATGACTTTTCATTTACAAAAATTAAACATTAAGATCTATTTACAGTTATTCTCAGTTATTTATAGTTTTAGACCAGTTAATAGTGCTACATGCACTTTAGTTCCTTTCTTCTTAGTACTTTAAACTTTCAAAGATATTTGCCATCTTTTATTTAGATATCTAGAGATAGATACCTTGCCATTGAAAGTATCCATAAATAACCTGCTCATGTCTGCTCATGTCTTTTGAGAACTGTCCTTCTAGTGCACCTTTGAAAAGACATTACTCAGGAGCAGAATCACCAAATCTTAATGAATACACATGCTTAGTTTCTTTCCCTAAATACTGTTAGGAGTTTCTTTTGTGTTTTCACCAGAGGGTATAACCCATATTTCTAAATTTTCTAATATGGATAATTTGTTTTACAATTTTCCTTTCTTGAGAAGTTTGCACAGTTGTTTGTGCTAAAATTTTATAAACTTCCTCTGCATCTCTTTGTCAGCTTTATTATTTCAATGTTTTTATTGCCCATGAAGTAGAATTTTTCTCTTTTATATTGTTAAAAGTTTGTTACTTTTAAACATTCAATAAATACTACGAGTTATCTTTCACTGGTTATTTAACTACCTGAAAATCTTAATTAGAAATACTGCATTAAAATCAATTTATTTTTGTGTATTTTGTCAAATCCATTCCATTATTTTGTTTGTGCCTTTTTATATCTAATTTTAATAGTTTTTCTCACCTTTTGGTAACAAAAATAAATTCATCCTATCATCTATCATTGTTACACTGTATTTTTCCTTATAACTTTAAAGCATTAACACATGCCAAATTCAACAGACATCATTACCCTACATACATGTATGATTACATGAATGGTGTGAATCTACATCATGTACAATGATAGAAATGAAAAGTTGTACCCCATTTATGTACAGAGTATCAAAATACAGTCTGAAAAAAAAAAAGAAAAAGAAAAAAAAATACATACCAAATTCAACCTTATTTGAAATAAAGTGGTGGCACAACTCTACTCTTCTCTGTAGAAAAAGTTCTGATTTTCTCAGCATTACTTTACTATGTCACCTTCTCTCATTTATGGTAAACCATTTCTCATTTACACACACACACACACACACACACACACAGTTGTTTGATTTCTCTTGTGTTATCTTAGTCAAAATAGTTGTCATACTAGTTTAGTGGTATCAATACCTCTTACTCAGAGTACCCTTTTCCTCAGCTAACTTATCATCCATGTCCACAGTCAAATACTTTCAGATCCCTAATAGATATGAAATGTTTCAGAATACTTGGTTGGAAATCTTTTCATTAATGATATGTATCATTTCGAGGAAACTTATGTTTGATGAAAATTGCAGTTACCCATCAGGTATATGATATACATTTACATTCATTTAGGATCTATTTTTGTTACTTTATTTTGTTTTAATTTTTGTGCAAAACTGCTAGCACTTTATGTTGGTTATTAAAAGTTTCAGTTTGGGTAGTTATTATAAGCAATATTTGTTTTATGTAGTGTTTCAGAGTTGGTTTTACCTGGAGGTACTATTGAGGGTCATAAGCTAGTCTTTTATCAAACAATCACGATGAACTTTCTCATCTTATGATTCTCTTGAGTTTTCTACTAGGATGATTACATGACATTTAGAAAATATCTCCTCTTTTCAATTCTCAGCTAATTAGGCATATTCCTATGGTTTTAATAATTCCCTCCAATTCTGGGTTAGATATTAGAAATGATTATAAAGTATCATTGTTATTGTGTTAAATTAAATTCATTAATAAGAATGTGCTTAAAGTCTCTCTATTACATATAATGTGTATTATATCATAGACATTTTATAAAGTTATATAAGATACCATATATTCTGAATATTAATAATTTCAATATTTTCTTTTTATCATATTTTAGTTAATAAAACAAGTTTATTTTTCCATTTTTCCCCATAATTACTTAAACTTTTAAAAAATATGATTGTATGTTCACTACAAATTTGTTTGAACTTACCTCTAATGTCATATACAATGAAATAATACAGTCTCAAAATTTTAATGCAATAATAAAATATTATGTTGTGATTATGACTTCTCTTAGAAACTTATATAAGGACCAAATAAATAAGCCAAACTACATAATATTTGAATAAGAGAGATCTAAACTAATAGTAATATATAAAATTTCATATATCTATGTTTAAAAGATACACATTTATGGTAAATGAGATTGAAAAACTTATAAATATTTACCATAAAATAATGTCCAAAATAAGTGTAATTTTCCCCTGGTCATTAACAATATGTAAAATATGTTCTCCAGTTATAGTGGAATAAAAAACCTAAGGAGTGGGACCTAGTAGGAGGTCTTTAGACTATTGAGGGAATACCCTTAAAGAGGATTATGGTACCCAGCCTCTTTCTTTTTCTTTTGTTTGCTTCCTGGCCATAAGTGAGCAGTTTTTGTCTGTCACACACTCCTGTCATGATATGCCACTACAGAGCCATAAAAAGGGGCCAACCAATTATCAACTGCAACTTGCAGAACTGTGAGTTGGAATCAATCTTTTCTCTTTAAGTTAATTATCTTGGGTATTTATCATAGTAATGGAAAGCTGTGATTATATTTCACAGCAACAATAACAAACTAATATGTTCTCTGAGCTTATTTCAGTTTTTGTTTTCTATCTCTATTCAAAAATATTTAGCTCTGGCTATACTACCCTACTCATAGGTAAACAGGTGCCTCTAGATCATGATTTTTTAAGCCCAGAGACATTTTAAAAATATGTTTTCTATAATTCTTTTGTCTTTCTCTTCTTAATGAGTCCTGCTTATTAGGAACAAAAGCTTCTCTGTAAAGATTTGCCTGTCTACTCTTTTACTCTGCAACTGAACCATCAGTTCTATTATTTGGTAAGAATATTAAGACTGAATTCCCAAGAATTATGGTTGTATTGTCTTTATCTTAAAATTTCAGGCCCAGAGTTTGACTTATAGAAGGAAGTAGCAAGTATTTTCTTTGTGAATGAATGGCATGTTGGCAGAAATTCCCTTAACTTCAATAATTTAAATATTCAATCAGCATACACAACAGGAAATAAATCTCATAAGGATTGAGAAAAACTTAGATATAAAGCTTTAGAAATATTTTATAACTACCAAACACTGAAAAAAATAGTAAGAAAGAATAAAGCATGGTTGTGTGTTTTCCACCCTAAAAATTGTCTTTCTGTGGCTCCATGCTTCAGTCAATTCACTCTGACTAATAGCCTACTACATCAATAGTGACATATCACTAAACTCTGGTACACTTTTTGGGGCAGAGGAAACATCATTGAAATTATTTCCAGGATTGCTTGACTGCCTACATGTCCTCTCTTTTTCAATATTTTATATTTGGTGTCAACACAAATGTTTTCTATCTTATATGGAAAAATTCTCAAGGGTAAACACCAGGTCTATATTTGATTTATTTCTTAATACTTCTGTTATAATATGCAGCAGAGTATTCTGATACATTCATTAGATACATTCAAATGACACAATTTTTTTTTAAATTAAAAAAAATTTTTTTTAAAAACATTATTTTACCCTCCACTGAATTTTTATTATTAACCAAGTAGGTCAGTCTGCTTATCTCTGTGCTGTGTACCTATACATATGGACCAAAAATCGCTGTTTAATATTCTGAGAACTCCAGATGGTTTTCCAGTTGGGAAACCTGAAATCAGAAGAGTATGATTAAGCTTTTCTCGTGGTTACACTTGATTCTGGGCTGAGAGGTAATGACTAAGTGTTGTGTAAGTATACCTAAATACATACCACATACTTTATTTTTAATAATTTTATTTACTTTGTCTAAAATAATATTTTGATTATAATATGGAAGAATCAATAGTAAGTTGAAAATTATAGTAGTTACTACAAGTAACTTTTTCCTAATTACTCATAAAGATTTTTAGAATTGGCTGTTTGACACTATGACTGCTAGAAAAAAAACACAAGATCAATGATCCAGTGTATTCATGCAGATCCTGACTTCCTAATAAGACTTCTAAAGCTACAGAGGTAAAACCAAAAATCAGTAAGTGGAAGGGCACCAAATTAAAAAGATTCTGCTTGGCAAAGAAAACAAGAGTGTGAAGAGAGATCCTACAGAATGGGAGAAAAAAAATTTTGTCAGTTACACTTCTGACAGGGGATTAATATTAAGAATATACAAAGAATTCAAAAAACATGCTACCAAAAATCCCAAATGACCCACTTAATAAGTGGGTAAATGATCTAAATAAATGTATATCAAAAGAAGGAACATAAATGGCTAACAAATGTATGAAAAAATTGCTGACATTTTTGGCAGTGAAATGCAAATCAAAGCTACACTGAGATTTCATCTCATTCCAGTTAGAATGAGATAATGAGTCAAAAATACAAGTAAAAGTTGCTAATGAGGATAAGGGGAAAATGGTACACTTCTATCTTGTTTGTGGCACTACAAATTATTATAACCACTTAGAAAAGTATATAGTGGTAGCATTCCTCAAAAGGCAAAGAATGGAACCCCAATGTGATTCAGCTATTCCACTACATGGCATTTATCCAAAAGAACTAAAATCAGCATATTATAGTAATATATGCATAATAATGCTTCTAATAGCACAATTCTTAATAACCAAGTTATGGAACCAGGCAATATGTCATTTTAAGGGTAAATGGATGGAACTTGAGAAACTCATGCTAAGTGAAATATGCTAGACTCAGAAAATCAAAGACTGAAAGTTTTCTGTCTTTGCAGAGATAGAGAACAACAAAGAAAAAAAGTAAGGATCTTATGAAAATAAGAACAGTAGAGTAAAGGAAGAGTAGCAAGAGGAAGAGGGGAGGTGCTAAGGGGAGGAATAGCAGAATGAATTTGATCAACTTTGCTATATGCTATATGAATACATTGCAATGAATCCCACTTTTATGTAGATCATTTTATGTGTAAAAATAAATAGATAGATAGATAGATAGATAGATAAATAGATAAATAGGAGGAAGACCAACAGAGTAGAAAAGGAAGATCAGAGGGTGGAAGGAAGGAAAGAAAATGAGAAGTACTTGGGATTGAGAATGAGTAAAACATGGTATACACATTTATAATTATGTAAAAACAAGCCTGCAATTACATGTAATTATAAAGCACTAAAAAAACATAAAAAGATCATTGGTTGTGTGATGAATCACTACAAAATAAATTGAAAATAAAACTATTTGAAATCTATCAAATGTGCACAAATTAACTGGAAACAAAGTAATATTGAATTTTTATTTTAAATGAAAATATTATTCTTAAGCAATCTATCACATCAAAAATATATAATTTAGAACCTTCTAAATATAACCAAATGCAAACTCACAAATCTAAATCAACACAATAAAACACCAATTAATATTTTATTTATTTCCCAAATTGACTCAAAATGTTGAACCTGAACAAGGTTTGCATAATATGCACAAATTTATTTTGCACAATATACAAAACTTTATTTTGAATCTTTATTATAATATTATTAAAAATAATGTTATGAAAATCATTCAAGTTTGCTTTCCTTACTATTGAAAAAGAGTGAAAACCTGAATACTCTTTAGCTTCACTTGCTTTTAGTTACCTTCTTTTAGTTGACTTTAAACATCACTAATTTTGGAGATCACATGACTAAAAAATATATTATTAGTACCCTACTAAATTTGCCATGAATAGCATCTCTGACACGTAGGTTAACAGTTGTTGAGGTTACTTTTCAGGGACTTGAACACCATTTCTGTTGAAAGCACTGATTTTCATTTGGGCTTGTGCAGGTGTTTGATGGGTAAATTTTAATGTCAGGAAATGGAAAAACTTCACACTTACATGATAATGACTACATTTTTCTGAGAATGTGTCCCATGAAAGGTTCTGAAATAGATCACACATGCATATGCCACTGATTACTTCACCTCCTATCACTTTTCCCCATGTCTCAGACTACTCTGCTTCTTCATCCCATAAATATCCTAAAAATCTATTCTCAGGAGGTGAATTTGAGACTTCAGTGTTCCACATCCCTGCTTTGACTACCTTGGGAATGCACTCTTCTTCTTTTGCAAAACTCATTTCAATAAGTCTTACTTTATGGAGGGCATAATGGCCCTAGTTTAGTAACACTATTGGTTTTGTTACTATCATCTCTATTTTAGAGACTTAAAATTGATTTCAAAGAGCTAAGTAATCACTCACAAGATATCACAGATGGTAAATAGTTGGATAAGAATCTGAAAGTCAATTTCTTTCTTGCTTTATTTAGTACTACCTATCAAACCGAATCAATCAACAGTAAGTGTAAAAGTCTAAAACAAAGCATCCTGAAGCATCCTTGTTTCTCCAGGCTTTAGTATCGTGAGTTGCTCCAATTTGCCTTAATGAAATCTACTTGACATGATGTAAAACAAATTCCTCCCTATAAATAGACAGCAAAATTAATACACTAGCATCAATAACTTTGTGCCTGAAAATATTATTTACTTCACTTTCCTGTTCCTCAGTTTTTGGTTGCAAGATTTTAAAAATGCAAAATTGCTTATGAACAGAAAATTGAATTTTAATGGATGTTTTGCAAACTGTGCCCCTTTCAAATCGTTTTCTTTTTTTTTTAATATGGGGAAATTTGAAGATGTCTTTTTATTCTTAGTATTTCTATAGTATAGGTAAAATTTATTTAAATTTTGATGACAAAAATATCTTCTAAGAAGTATTGTGGAAAATGTGGATAATCCTTTTAATGTGTACTCTTTTTTTTCCTATAAGCATATATAGGAATACAGTATTTTGTTCATTTTATAGCAGTATTAAAAATAAATTGCTAAGGAAAACTGTTATTAATTTATCATGTTTTAACTTTTGGTATAATTATTTTCTATCATTTAGTCTATACTCTTACTTTGAGAGTTATTGACATATACAGCCTTGAATTTATGTAGATCAAAAGCCTTCAAATAGCATATGATTTAAACTTAATGTAATGGTATTTGATTTTTATATTGATAGTCACATTATCCTTACATATGTTTAAGGATTATGAAGGAATATTGTATGTGCCAATTGGCTATTGTTTTATTAACTTCCATTCATTAAAGATATCAAAAGTAAAGGCAGCAATTAACTTAAAGTACGACGTTAAATACAAGCAACTAGCAAGATATGATATGATATTATTTTGAAAGTTTTATTATAAAAACTATAAACATTTCTGGTGTGCTTTAAAATATTTTATTCTAAAATTTATAATACACATAAATATTTTTTTCTTAGTCTTTAAATTTATCACCCAAGGATTAAGGCAATTAAAGCATTATAAAATTAAAACATTAAATAAAAGTATATATGCATACATATATTTTTTCTTGGTCTTCTTTAATATGTGCTAGGAATTGAACCCAGGGGCCCCAGTCCTTTTATGATTTATTTTGAGACAGAATCTCACTAAATTGCTGAGGCTAGCCTCAAACTTCGTATTCTCCTTCCTCAGCCTCCTCAGTCACTGAAATTACAAGTGTACATCACCACACCCAGTTCAGAATATTTTTCTAATGATAAAAAGTATATTATTTTTACTTGAAATTTTTATTTTGCCAAGTTTATATAATTAACTCTTCAAGAATCTATGTAAAGCCAGGCATGGTGGCACAAATGCCCATAATCCAAGCAGCTCAGGAGGCTAAGGCAGGAGGATCATGAGTTCAAAGCCAGCTTCAGTAATTTAGTGAGGCCCTAAGCAACTTAATGTGACTCTGTCTCAAAATAAAATATAAAAATAGGGCTGGGGATGTGACTCAGTGATTAAGCACCCCCAGGTTCAATCCTGGGTACAAAAAGAAAAAGAGAAAGAAAGAGAGGGAGAGAGAGAGAGAGAGAGAGAGAGAGAGAGAGAATGAATCTATGAAAGCCAAGTAAAGCAAAAATATTTTCTTTACTAATTGAAGCATTTATTCTTCCAGTGCTTGCTATGGCTTCCCAAGATCTAAGCATGTATTTGATTTCTTAATCTCTTATTGTCCATAATTCGATATTGAGGATTAAAATGCCATGGGATGCTGATTGTGTTGTACCATTTATTATTGTTATAATTTTAATATGTTTCTCATTTTAAAGAAATATTTGATATGTCATACATAAAAAAAGAATATAAAAAATCCCATGTACCTGCATCTGATTTTATTGAACATTAGTATTTGTTATGTTTGTTCAGAACTCCTTTTTCAAGGACAAAAAGCACTGTAATTATACTAAAACTTCTTGTAATGCTTTGCAACATATTTATTCTTGTTAAATTTATACAAAGTAACTCTAAACTGGAGATAGTATGTTTTCTGTCTGTTCATGAATTTTAGAATTATATTATGTATACATGTTGGCCCAAAAATCAGATTTGCAAATTCTTGAATTTCATATAAAAGGAATTATATACTATAGGTGTAACATTTGGGGATACAATAATAAGACAAAGTGCTTCAATATGCAAGGTATATTTGAATGTCTGGGATGCATATCACATCTGTTTGGTCCCATTTCGATCATTTGCTCTTGCAACTTGTTTCTTATCTAGCAGAATCAGAGGAGGTTGAGCCACAGGACACAGAGGCCTGACTTCTTGGAACTGGCAGACAAGGAGTTCTATCCCAGATTGCCAGGGAGTATGATAGTTTCCCTGGGCAAACGGGCTTCCCTAATTCCACCCAATCCTGTTCATTGCAGAAGAAGCCCCTCCAGTTCCAGGCCCCTTTACCTGTGCAACTGTAAATAAAAGAGGGTTAGGCTACTCCATGTTGTTAGAGGCCAGATCTGGTATGGCCCAACCTGTCACTCCCCCTCTCATTTAAAAAGAGTATTGGCTCTTGTGTGTTTATTGATTAGATAAGTTTATGGGTAATTGATTGATTTATAGCTGACATTGTCCTCTGGCAGTTAACTCTTTCTCATCCAAGCAGAATGAGGCAGAAACCCTCACAACACTGCATGTAAATTTCTTCCACTTTCAAATTAAAATACATATACTGGCATAGTGAACTAAAAAATAAGTCCAAGCTGTATGTTGTTTACAAGAGACTTATTTTACAGGCAAAGATATCCACAGGCTCACTGTGAAGGACAGAAAAAAATACACCAAGCAAATGAAGACTGAAAACAAGCAGGAGTAGCTACTCATATTTGACAAAGGAGACTTTAACCAAAATGAATGACAAGACAAAGAAGTTCGCTTCCTATTTATTAAAGGAAAAATCCAATAATATAATGAGTGTAAATATTTATGCCCCAAATGTTAGTGTGCCTACTTAAATAAAACAAATCCTATTTAATATAAAGTTTCTGATAAAGCCCAATACAACAATACTAGGTGATTTCAACACAACTATCTCATCCATAGAGTATTCATTTAGGCATGAACTCAATAAAGATACTTCAAAACTAAAAAATCTATGAATCAAATGGACCTAATAGATATCTATAGAATATTTCATCCATTAAAAAACAAATCCACTTAGCATGATTATCTCCAGATCCATTAATTTAGCTGCAAAAGTCATAAAGTCATTCTTTTTTATGGCTAAGTAATATTCCATTGTGTATATATTCCATATTTTCTTTATTCATCTGTTTAAGGGCACGTAGCTTGGTTCCATAGGTTAGCTATTGTGAATTGAACTGCTCTAACACTGATGTGGCTACATCACTGTAATATGCTAACTTTAATACTTGAGTATATAGCAAGACATGGAATAATGGGTTCAAATGGTGGTTCTATTCCAAGATTTTGAGGAATATCCATAGTGCACTCCAGAGCAGTTGCACCAATTGGCAGTCCCACCAGCAGTGCATGAGAGTATACCTTCTTCTCCACATCTTCACCAACATTTATTTTTACTTACATTATTGATAACTGCCATTCTGACTGTAGTGAAATGATAAGCCAATCCCAGAAACCAAAGGTCAATGTTATCTCTGATATGCTAACACAGAATAAGGAGGGAGCTAGAAATTCAGTGGATTAACAAAGGGGAATTAAAGGAAAGAAGGGAGATAGGAATAGGAAAGATAGTAGAATGAATAGGGCATAACTTTCCTATGTTCATATATGAATATACCGCCATTGAACGCTACATCATGGAAAATCATATGAATGGACTCCTAATATGTTATACTCCATGTACGTATATTATGTCAAGATATGCTCAACTGTCATGTGTATATAAAGAAAACAACAACAGCAATAAAGAATTCATTTTCTTCACAGATGCACATGGAATCTTCTCTGAAATAAACTGTAATATATAGCTTTATAATAAACAGAGCAAGTCTTAGAAAATAAATTTTAAAAATTCTTCATCTTAAAAATTGTAATGGAATGAAAGTAGAAATAAGTAATGAAATAAAAAAGGAGAAACAGGACTGGGGATATAGCTCAGTTTGTAGAGTGCTTTGCCTTGCAAGCACAAGGCCCTGGGTTCAATCCCTAGTACTGCAAAAAAAAAAAAAAAAAGAGAGAAACCATTTTAACATATGGAAATTCAATATTAGGAATGGGATATAGAAGAAATCAGGGAAAAAATAAAAAATCATAGAAATAAATAGGAAGAGAGATAAATATATCAAAATATCTGAGGTAATATAAAGGAGTTCTAAGAGAAAAGTTTGTTGCATCATTTTTTACATTTTAAAAAAAACTCCAATAAATAATCTAATGTTACATCTCAAGACCCTAGAAAGCATGAAAAAAAACTAACTCCAAAACCAGTAGAAGACAATACATAATTCAGAAGAGAACCAATTTTAACAAAATTGATAAAAAGAATGATCAATGTAATGAAGTTTGTTCTTTGAAAAGATAAACAAGAATGATAAAATCTTAACCAAATTAACCAAAAGAAACTTAAGTAAATCAAATAGAAATGAAAAAGCAGGTATCATCACATATATTTCTGAAATCCAGAGGATCATTATGACATATGTTAAAAATGCATATTCCAATAAGGTGAAAAATCTGGAGGATATTGAAAAATTTCTAGACACATATAACCTACCAATTTGAGCCAAGAGGATATTGAAAAACTTAAGAAACCAATATTAAGGAATGAGATTGATACCGTACTTAAAAGCCTTCCAGCAAAGACGACCCTGTGACTAGATGAATTCTCAAACAATATATATTAGACCTTTAAAAAGGAAATAATGTCACTTCTCCACAAATTATTTCATGAAATAGAAAGGAAGGGAACACTCCCAAATTCATTCTATGAAGAAAGTGTCATCATGATACAAAATTAAAAAAAGACACATAAAGGAAACAAAACAATGATCCAATATTTCTGTTGAACATATATGTAAATATTATTAATTAAATTTTAGATATCCACAATAAAAAAACACATTAAGAAGACTGTAGTCTATCACCAAGTTGGTTTTATTACAGGGATGCAACACACACAAATCAGTAAATATAAACCTCCGCATAAAGAGAATTAAGAACAAAAAAACCAAATACTATCTCAATAGCTCCAGAAGAAAAAAAAACAAAATTTTTAGCACCCATTCATGTTAAAAACAGCGAAGAAACAAAGGATAGAAGGAACTTATGTCAAAATCATATATGATGTATATGACCCACCAAAAGTCAATATCATTCTGAGTAGAGAATAACTGAAAGCATTTCCTCTAAAATCTAGAACAAAACAAGGATATCTATTCTCAGCACTCTTTTTCAATATAGTTGTGGAAACACTAACCTAAGAAATCAGGCAATAGAAAGAGATTAAAGAGATGATAGGAAAAGAAGTCAAAGTATCTGTTTTCTGCTGACATGATCTGACACAAGACACAAAAAATTCAACCAGAAGATTTCTAGAGCTAACAAAAATATCAGCAAAGTAACAGGGCACAAGATCAACATACAAAAATCAATACTTTTACTAAACTTCAATAATGAATCTGCTGAGGAAAATTCAGGAAAAAATTTCCATTCACAGTAGTCTCAAAAAGCTAAAATACTTGAGAATAAATCCAGCCAAGGATTTATTCTTTACAGTGAGAATTATAGAATGCTGAATCTTAAAATCTGAAAAACATCTCAGAAGATAGAAAGATTTCCAATGTTATTACATAGGCAAAACGAATACTGACAAAATGGCCAGAATACAAAAAGCAATACACAGATTAAATGCAATCCCCATCACAATACCAAAAGCATTCTTGGTGTAACTAAAAACAAAAAAGTTCCAAAATGCATATGGAAAAAATAAAAGACTCAGAGTAACCAAAGCAATACTAAACAACAAGAGGGATGCTGATGGCATAACAACACATGATTTTAAATTATACTACATGGCTATATTAGTAAAAACAGCATGGATTTGCATAAAAACAGTGGGATAAAATAGAAGAAATATCACATACATACAATTCCCATAAATTCACAAAGTTTCCAAAAACATACCTTGGAGAAAAGATAGCCTTTTAAACAAGTGGTGCTGAGAAAACTGGATATGCATATGTAGAATAATGAAGCTAGATTCTGATTTCTCACCTTGTGCAAAAGTCAACTTAAAGTGAATCAAAGAACTAGGAACAAGTTCAGAAATACTGAAAATGTTATAAGGAAATAGCATTAGCATCAACACTTCAACACATCGGCACAGGCACTGACTCCCTTTAAAAAAGTCTCAAACCTGAAGAAATAAAACCAAAAACCAATAAATGGGATGACTTCAAATTAAAAAGAAAAAAAAACACTTTAAAGTATAAAGAGAGACATTGCATATTGGGAGAAAAAATTTACCAGTTACATGGAATTAATATGCAGACTATATAAAGAATCAAGAAAAGCAAACAAGCACTCAATCAACACATGAGCAAATAAGCTAAAAAGACATTTTTCAATAGAAGAAATGCAAGTAGCCAATATATGAAAAAATATTCAACATCCTTAGCAGTCAAGAAACTGCAAATCGAAACCGTATTTAGAGTTCATCTTTCTCCAGTTAGAATGGCAATCATTGAGAATATAAATAACAATAAATGATGGTGAAGATATGGTGTAAAAGGTATGTACTTTGTTGGTGGGACTGCTTTGGAAAGCAGTATGGAAATTCCTCAAAAGTTTATGACTCTTCCCACCATATAACTCTGCTATTCTACTCCTTGGTATTTATCCAAAAGAACTAAAGTAAGCATACAATAGTAATAGGCATATAGCAATGTTTATAACAGCACAATTCACAGTAACCAAATTAGGGCACCAGCCTTTGTGTCAATAGATGAATGGATAAAGAAAATGTGGTACATATATACATGATGAAGTTTTACTCAGTCATAAAGAAAAATTAAGTTACATCTTTTACTGGTGTTTTGGTAATCATTTTGCTGCTGTGACTAAAAGATCTGACAAGAACAATTTTAGAGAAGGAAAATTTATTTGGGGGTTCACAGTTTCAGAAGTTTCAGCCCATAGATGGCTAACACCATTCTTAGGTTTGTGGTGAAACAGAACATCATGGTGAAAGAGTGTGGCAGAGGGAAAAAGGTCATATAATGGTCAGAAAGCAGAGAGACAGACTCCACTCACCAGATACAAAATATGTATCTCAAAAGTGTGTCCTAAATGCCCACCTCCTCTGGTCACACCCTACATTCCCTCAGTTATTATTCAATTAATCCCCATCAAGGGATTAATTCATTGATTGGATTAAGGTTCTCATAACCCAATGATTTTACCTTTGAATGTTCTTGCATTGTCTCATATGTGAGCTTTTGGAGACACATCATATCCAAACCATGACAACTGGTAAGTGGATGGAGCTTAAAAATATCATGCTAAGTGAAATCAACCATACTCACAATGTAAATAATTGAATGGTTTCTCTCATGTGTAAGCTAGAAAGAAATAAGAAGTTTTTTAAAAGAGGCGATATCTTGAAAATAAAAAGGGACATGGTTAGAGAAAGAGGAGATGGGTGGAAATGCAGAATGAAATTGACCAAATTATACTACATGTATGTATGTATGAATATATCAAATCATTTCAACTTTTATGCATAACCATAATGTGCCAACTGAAAAATATACGAATCAAAGGAAGACCAACAGATTTAAGGAAGGAGATGAGGGGGAGGTATGAGAGGAGGAAAGGAGGAAGTGCTGGGTATTGAAACAGAGAAAATTATGTTATATGCATTTATAAATATGTCACAATTAATCCCACAATTATATATAAGTACAATGAATTTACAAAAAATAAAAATCTCTCAGGTTTGCTATTGAAATTAGAATAAATGTACAAATTAGAATATGTCCATCAGCCATTTCAATATTGAACTTTGTTAGGCAAATTATGTATTTAAGAAAATGTATTAGGGGCACTAGGTGTAAACTTCTTGGGATACTTTGGCTAATTCATCCCATGATCACTTGAAATTGAGAGAGGTAAAAATATCATACAAATATAAAATAAATAAAGTCATGTTGCTATGGCAGTATATGAGGCAACCATAGATAAGATTTTCTTGTATGCATGATAATTATCTGAAACCTATAAAATGAATAGGAGTTGTTACAGGTAGGATGTGGATAAAAAGTATTTTAAACAGAGGGGATTCCAGA
Source organism: Glaucomys volans (assembly GCA_020662805.1). Taxonomy (NCBI): domain Eukaryota; kingdom Metazoa; phylum Chordata; class Mammalia; order Rodentia; family Sciuridae; genus Glaucomys; species Glaucomys volans. The sequence continues at coordinate 46,555 of JAJEJO010050542.1, forward strand.
AGCAAAGTCACATGGAAAACACCAGGCATAGGAAGGATAAAGAATTAAGTACTGTCCAAAATCCAAGGAATAATTCTAATGTTAATGAATAGACCTGGAGGGAAGAAGACTGATATAGGTGACTTTATAATTCATAAACAACTTCTGACTACAAAGTGGATATAAATAAGAACTGGGACCAAAAGACTGGTGATTAAGGACTCTTTTTCAAAAGATGATATAGAACTGGGTGAATTCGGGAGGTTTTAAGAGATTTATGATTTGTTTTTTTAATGTACAAATACAGATAATGATAAGAAAATTTGTAGACCCTCACCATTAGATTTGATACTTCCCAAACAAGATTTGACAATTACATGGAAATACTGATAATGTGTGAGAGTGAAGAGAGAACCCTCTTGAATTTCTTATGAGTCATCTAAGACATGAGCCATATCAATATTACACCTTTTGCCCAAAAGTAATTTTTGAAAATGAGAACCAGAGTGACAACCAATTGATCAAAAAACAGAGGGTAGAGAAAACATGACAAATGTCTGAGACAATAAAAGGACACAGTGAAAACATCAATGGATGTCCCAAAACACAAGGTGAGATGAGGTCACAAATGTGGAAAGAGACTGATAGACTGTCCCATTATCAAGTATGCTTAATGTCCCCACATGTACTCAGATGTAATTAACCTGGAGGCCTGTAGCACTTAGATATCCTGATGGACAATTTTAAAGTGCTACTCAACTATATTATGCTTCTGAAATTTAAAAATAGAAACTTTATTTTGCTGGAAATAGTTTAGATGTTTCTTTAGTTTAGAAAATAAATTTAATTATTCTGGGAAGTGCTTTTAATTATAGAGGCAGTGAAGTGAATCAAATAAATAGATTGACTTAATAAATTTAAAATAATCTCTGCATATGAAATATATATAATATTTTAAATATATAACCATTACATTGTATAGCCTCATGCATTTATTTTAAAATTAATTTATATCATTCAGTTTTGATCTAAGATATTTGAGAGAATTTGTATAGTTTTTAAAACCAAATTATATAAAATAATTCACTTTTTTATTTTCAAGAATTTGATATTTCTGTTTATGATTATTAGACTTCTTTGCATCCTCTAAAGATCTGTGTAAGTCCTCAAGCAGGGAAACACAAACAGGGATGGAAGGCAAAAACTATAGAACCGTCGGTGACAGCTGATTCCAGAGTAGATTAAGGGAACCTACAATAGGTCAGATCAACATCTACTATAGTCTATGCATTACACAACTCCGACTTACTCCTGTTACAAATTAAGTTCAATTTGTCTTTTCTTGTGGAAACAAAATGAGTAGATGATTATCATAAATTTAGAATCCAAGGAATTTGTTTTGTTTCAATTATTTATGTCATTCTATTCTTTGGAACTGTGTAACTATTCCAATAGAACCAAAAGTTATGATTGGAAACACAAATTTCCCCAAATTATCCTCAGAATTATGGTAAAATGATCCAGTCTTACTTTCACTCTTTTGTTCATTCACTCATATTCCAATTTTGGGGACACAATATTATATAATATATATTAGTTCAATCTATGTACCAAATCTGTAAGCCCCCTCCCATCTTCTACAGGGTGGAGAAATCCAGTATTGGTGTCTTATTTATGTCAAAAAGACCACTTCAATTCTCTCAGGACTGTAATTTCTGAATAATATGGTATATAATAGGACAAATAGATCTATATCATAGACTTGACATTGGACTCTGCTTATGACAGCCAATCATTGGCTGGACTAACATTAGATGTGATGATCTGCACCCTTGGACCCACTACCAGAAATTCATCCACAAGCATATCTCTCAATATTCCCTTCACTTATAATGGAGGGAAATATTGTTAATTTAAATATACATAAGGACCTCTGGACAGTAACAAAAGGGTTGTAGGATAAATAGAGTCCTGGAATATACAAAAATAGAATATCAGATTCAAGAAATTTGAAAGATAGCATATTAGAATATCTGAAACACAATGAAGATTGTTCTAAGAGGTAAGTTTAAAGCTGTCTACATAAAAACCAAACAATCAGAAAAATTCAAAGTAAATAAAAAACTGATTCATTTCAGGATTCTAGAAAATCAAGAACAGATTATTTCCAAAATCAGGAGGATACAAATAATTAAGATAGGAACAAATCAATGAATTAGTAAATAAAAAATAATATAAATGATCAGTGGATCAAAGAGTTGGTTCTTTGCAAAGGCTAAATATATTGACAAACCCTTAGCCAAACTAAACAAAAAAGAAAGATAATACCTAAATAAATAAAATTAGAGATGGAAAAAGATATCACCACAGACATCTCTCAACTGCAGAAAATCATTACAGACTAATTAAAGAAATTTATACACCAATAAAATGAAAAATCTACAAGAAATGTACTGACAAATGAATATATTAGACACTTTTGGGTTTTAGTTGAGATTCTACATAGCTTATATTTTAACTTTTGGGGGTGCTTTGCTGTTTCAATTAATGCATAGCATTATTTTAATAAATGTTATAATGCCAACCTAAAAAAAGAGAATGAAATGGACAGGTTTCTAAACACATCTGTGCTACCAAATTTAACCAAAAGAATATAGAAAGCCTATGTATTACAGTATTAAGCAAGGAGATTGAAACAATAAGACTTCCAACACAGAAAGACACAGGATCAGACGGATTCCCAACTGAATTCTACCAGATGTTTAAAGAACTAATGTCTGTTCTCTTCAAATTACTCCACATATAGAAAGGGAAGAGACACTCCTAAATTTATCCTATGCAGAAAGTACCTACCTGATGCCAAAACTAGATAAAGACACAAGAAAGAAAGAAAACTATAGACTAATATCCCTGGTCAACATAATTGCAAAATTCTTTAATAAAATGTTAACAATTTTTATTTGAAAATATATTGAGGACTTTATATTATGATCAAGTGTATATCATTTCAGGAATGCAAGAATGTTTTAACACATGCAAATTAATAAATGTAATTCATCACTTAAGTAGAATTAAGGACATAAGTCACTTAGTCATCTTAATAGATGCAGACAAAGACTGACAAAATTCAGCACTCATTCATATTAAAATACTGAAAAAAATATGGTAGAAGGAACTTAAAACATAAGGTTACATGTAAAAAATCCAAGCTCATACTTTATGGGAAAAAAAAGAAAGCATTTTCTCTAAAATCAGGGACAAGACTAGGATGTTTACTTACACCACTACTATTAAATAGTACTTGACATTTTATTCAGAGCAAGTAAGCAAAAAAGTACATAAAAAAGTATAAATAGGAATAAATAGATCAAAACAACACTATTTGTTGATGATATATATGATCCTATACTTAGAAGATCCAAAACACTTCACTAGAAGACTTTTAAAACATATTTGCCATTTCAACAAAATTGCAGGATACAAAATCAACACAAACTTCCAGAAAAAAATTCATTCACAATAATCTAAAAAAAAAGCCTAGGCATAAACCTGACCAAGGGAGTGAATAACTTCTACAATGATAATTAGAGAATACTGAGAAATTGAAGAAGACAATGGCTCTTGATCCCATGATCTTAGATAGACTTAATATTGTCAATTTTACCTATTGCCAAAAGTGATTTATGGACTTAATGCTATCCCTATCAAAATACTAATGTCAGTTTTCACAGAACTTGAAAAACATTCCCAAACTTCATTTGGAAAAATCAAAGACCCAGAAGAGCCAAAGAAATCCTGAGCAAAAAGGGAAGTGCTTGAAATATCATAATATATATCTTCAAAATACACTTTACAGCTCATTTACAAAAGCAGCATGGCATTAGCATAAAAATAGATATGTGTACCAATGGAACAGGATGAAAGACCCAGAGACAAGGCCACACAACTACAGCCATTTAATCTTTAGCAAAGATGCCAACAAAACTATTGGAGAGTAGATAGCCTGTTTAACAAATGGTGCTGGGAAAATCAGATATCCACATGTAGAAGAGTGAAACTACATCTGTATCTCTCACTCTTCACAGAAGTCTACTAAAAGTGGATCAAAGACGTAGGCAGTAAGCCATAAAATCTGCAATTGCTAGAAAAAATATAGGGTCAACACTTCAACATACAGTTGCAGGTGCCTCCTCAATAAGAACACTAAAGTTCAGAAAATAAAGTCAAGAATTAATAAAAAATAGGGTGTTATTGAATTAAAACCTGCATAGCAAAAGAGACAAGAGTATGAAGAGAGAGCCCACACAATGTGAAATTATTTTTCCTAGCTATCCTTATGACAGAAGATTAATATCCACAATATGTAAAGAACTCAAAAATTTAGCATGAAAAAGACAAATAATTCATTCCATAAATGGGCAAATAAATTAAACATGCATTTCTCAAAAGAAAAAATTCAAAAGGCTATATAAAAAAATGGTTCAATATCCTTAGTAAACAGGGATATTCAAATCAAAATCATGCTGATTTTTCATCTCACTTTAGTTAGAATGGTAATTATAAAGAACACAAATAAGAAAAAATGCTGGTGAGGATTTGGTAAAAATGAAACACTTATACATTACGGAATTATAAATTACTTACAACGGCTATAGAAATCAACATGGAGTTTCCTCAAAAGACTGAGCATAACCACCATGTGACCCTTGCCATATCACACTTTGGTATTTATTCAAAAGAAATAAAGTTAACCTACTATAGTGATACAAGCATACCCAGATTTTAGCAACATTTTTTCACAATAGCCAAGTTATGAACCCATCCTAAGTGCCTGTCAATGGATGAGTGAATAAAGAAAATATGCATGTATACTCAATGGAATTTTACAGAGCCATGAAGAAGTAAATTACTTTAGTTGCAGATAAATGAAACTAAATAACTCTGACTCAGGAAGTCCAGGGTCATATGTTTATTTTCATGGAAGCTTGAAAGAGAAAAGGGGAAAAATTTATTTTCCTAAAAATGACCATTATTAGAGGATAGAATGGAGATCTACAGGAGGCAGTAAGGAAGGCAAAGGGAGGTATTGAACAATTCTATTGACCAAATTATATTATGTGCATATGCAAATATGCCACACTTTTTTTCAGTACTGGGAACTGGACT
>JAJEJO010050542.1:52099-64157 GCA_020662805.1 Glaucomys volans
TTTTTTTGGGGGGGGGGTCACCAGGGATTGAACTGAGAAGCACTCTACACTGAGCAACATCCCCAGCCCTATTTTGTATTACATTTAGATACAGAATCTCAATGAGTTGCTTAGCACCTTTCCATTGATGAGGCTGGCTTTGAACTCATGATCCTCTTGTCTCAGCCTCCTGAGCCACTGGGATTACAGGGGTGTACCACCATGCCAAGTTCCTAGATTTTTCTTAAATTTTAAAACAGGGTTTTACTAAGTTGCCCAAATTGGCCTCAAACTTGCTAAATATGTAGGTGAAAATGTCAAATCTCTTACAAGACAGAAAAAAAAATAAAAAAACAAAACCACAGAACAGAGAAACAACAAAAATAAATATAAAAATATGAATTATCAGTTTACATTAACAATGCATAATGCTGTTAGAAATATATTTAGAGTCTCAAGGAATAAAATATGCATCAAGAATTTCCTTAGGCTGACTTTTAACCATAGGAGTTGCAGAATATTTTGGGAGAGAAACATGAATTTAGGCAGATACTGACAGAGACTCATTATGGTTATATTGCATTTGGAGCTTTGGAGCACTTTCTTGCAGTTGTTCAATCAGTACATAATAGGTAATTGTGGACTATCATCACCCTACTGTACTTTAAAATACTATAACTTCACAATGCTATCTGTATTTTGATACCATTATCCCAACTCTCTCTATCCTTCTTTCCTATTTTTTGTCTCTAGTAATCACTATTATGCATTTTAATCAATCTTTTATAACATCCACATACGAGAGGTATACATTTATTGAATATCACTTGTACCTTATAAATAGTGTAATTCTGCAGCTTTTTAGTTTGAATCTGTCCGAATTATTGATTCCTGCTTTTTCTTGTGCTTTGGGAGTCATGTTAAGGAAGTCTGATCCTAAGTCCACATAATGCAGATTTGATCCTATTTTTTATATATGATTCAAACTAAAAGGCTTTTTCTCAGCAAAGGAAACAATCAGCAATGTGAAGAGAGAGCCTACAGAGTAACAAAATCTTTGCCACACACACTTCAGATAGAGCACTAGTCTCCAGAATCTATAAAGAACTCAAAAAACTTTACACCAAGAATACAAATAACCCAATTAATAAATGGGCTAAGGAAATGAGAAGACACTTCACAGAAGAAGATCTGTAAGCAATCAACAGATATATGCAAAAATGTTCAACATCCCTAGTAATAAGAGAAATGCAAATCAAAACTACCCTAAGATTTCATCTCACCCTAATTTGAATGTAATTGTCAAGAATACAAGAAACAATAGATATTAGTGAGGATGTGGGGAAAAGGGTACACTCATACATTGCTGGTGGGGTTGCAAATTAGTGCAGCCACTCTGGAAAGCAGTGTGGAGATTCCTTAGAAAACTTGGAATGGACCCACCATTTGACTCAGCTATTCCACTCCTTTAAGTCCAAAGGAATTAAAATCAGCATACTACAGTGATTGCAGCCAGATCAATGTTCATAGCTGCTCAATTCACACTAGCTATATTCTGGAACCAACCTAAATGCCCTTCAATAGAATAGATAAAGAAACTGTAGGATATATACACAATGAAATATTACTCAGCCATAAAGCAGAATAAAATTATTGCATTTGTATGTAAATAATTTTACATACAAATGTAAATGGATGTACTTGGAGAATATCATGCTTAGTGAGATAAGCCAATCCCAGAAAACCATAGTCCAAATGATCTCTCTGACAAGTAGATTATGATACATAATGCGGGGTGGAAGGGAGGCAAGAATGGGGGAGGATGGATTGCATACAGGAAAAAGAGGGTTGTGGATGGGGTTTGGGGAAAGAAAAATAACAGAATGAGACAAACATCATTACCCTATGTACATGTATGATTACGCAAATGGTGTGACTCTACTTCATGTACAACCAGAGAAACAACTGTACTCCATTCATGTACAATGAATCAAAATAAATTAAATTTAAAAAAGAAAAAAGTAATAAATAGTATAATTCTTAAGTTTTAATAAAAAATGTTTAAGGATATGAAAATGTTAAAAACCGTGATTTGATCTTTACATACTACATTCATGTATTGAATTATCACATTGTCCCATAAATATATGCAATTAAATTAATAGTTAATAAATATTTCAGAAATAAAAAGGGAGTATTTACAATAAAAATAGAAAGAACTGTGAGCAGACTATATAAATTGTCCTTAGTTCCAAAATTAAATGAGAAATATGAGAGAGAAACCATTATGTAAGAGTTTCTAAGGAGAAATCCAACTATTTAAAATGGGGTGAAAGAGAATGTCTGTAAGAAAAATTAATTTTATTTCTATTTTCATAATTAAACAGTGACAGTGATATTAGTATTGTTGAACAGAAATAGTGTACAAGAAATGAAGGAGTTAGCCAGAGAACAATTATGAAAATCGCACTCTCCATGGCCTTGAAAATCAGGATCTTTAAGGTTAATAAGAGGTAGAGATCTAATTGGGCAGATGATACAGGATAATTCTAGAAAATATTTTCAGACTTCACAACAAGGAAACAATCAAAGAACAGTTCATATTAAAAGGAATCTGTTAGTGGGACTGCAAATTGATACAACTAGTCTGGAAAGCAGTATGGAGATTCCTTAGAAAAATGGAACTATCATTTCACCCAGTTATCCCACTCCTCAGACTATACCCAAAGGACTTAAAAACAGCATATTACAGTGATGCAGACACATCCATGTTTATAGCAGCTCAACTCACAATAGCCAAGCTATGGAAACAATCTAGGTGTCCTTCAATGGATGACTGGATAAACATAATATGGGATATATACAATATGGAATATTAGCCATAGAGAAGAATGAAATTATTGCATTTGCCAGTAAATGGATGTAACTGGAATATATTATGATAAGTGAAATAAGCCAATTCCAATATACCAAAGGTCAAATGTTTTCTCTGGGTTATGGATGCTAATCCCAAACATTGGATGTTGGAGAGGGGAATAATAGAAATCTATTGGACTAGAAAATGGGAAATGAATGTAAGGGAGGTGGAGGGGAACAGGAAAGACAGTATAATTAATTGAACATAACTTTCCTAGCCTTGTATTTGTATACATGACCAGAGTAACTCCACATCATGTATGACCACAAGAGTGGGAACCTAAATAGAATAAGTTATACTTTACATATGTCTGATATGTGAAAATACCTTCTACTGTCATGTATCACTAAAAATAAAAATATATTTTTAAAAAAAGGCATCTGAAAGATTGTGGGGATACAGGAAGAAGCACCTGGGACATATGGCTACAATGGCTGCGGAATGGGACAATTCTGTGGCACACACCCAGAATTATTCATGCTTGGGCAGCAAACTCTCAAGTGACCAGATCCGCCAGCATCCATTGTCTCAGGAGAGCTTCACCCATCCTCCTGTTTCCCTCCCCTTGAGAACTATGTAATCTCTGACTGAAACACACACACAGGCTATCATATTACAATCTTCTTTGTTCACTGGCTCCCCTCGTGTGTAAAAAGGGTTGCATGTCCCCAATAAACTTGAGAGAATTTGCTCTCCCAGAGTTGTGTGTGTGCTCTATCGCCTCACTCCCTCTGAGAGAGACCCACACGTGTCACAACAAAGGATGCCTTAACCCAATCAGTGAATTAATCCTTTGATGGGGATTAACTAAGTAGTAACTAAAAGCAGGCAGGATGTGGCTGGAGGAGGTGGGTTCCTGGGGATATGCCTTTGGGGTATATGTTTTGTCTTTGTTGGGCAAAGACAACTCTCTGTTTTCTGGTGTGACGTCTCAAGCCAAGTTTCTTCGTCACACTCTTCCACCATGTTCTGCCTTGTCTGGAGCCCCAAATAATGAAGCCTACTCTCTATGGACAGAGACCTCTGAATCCTTGAACCCCCAAATAAACTGTTTGTCCTAAAATTGTTCTTGTCAGGTCTTTTTGTCACAGCAACAAAAAAGCTGACTAAAACACGTAGTCAATGAATAAGATTCAGCTGGAAAATTAAACCGAGGTACCCTGTTTTATAGAGTCAGTCACAGTGGGTCTTGAAAGTTAAAGAACAATATCATGAATGAAGAGAGTCACACTTTACAAAAATGCTTTCTATCTCGTTGTTTCATTTTACATTAGAAAATTTAACAGATTTCTACTCAATACCACCCTCTTCTTGTATGACCAAGAGGGATATAAAAAATATTTTACCATCCATAGAAAGAAACACAAAACATCAGCATGGATATCCATTATAATTATCAGGTAGTGTCACACCGGGGCAGGCTAGCTCAGTATAAACCTTTGGTCTACACTGAGCCAAAACCATGTCAAGACAGAACAGATTCAGAAATTAACACATTAATATCAAGTAATAGGTCACATTAATTTTGTGAATGTCTGTCATGCTCTAGACACTATGATATTGTGATAGTCATTTGAAATATATCACCTCTAATCCAATAATCAATTCTGTAACATAAGTTATCTCTTTCATGCTTTATACGTGAGAAAAAAAATGAAGATGGTTAAATGACTTAACCAAAGCTACACAGTAAAATTAGAAAATCTAGATATCAATTCATCCCTGATAGGCTCTGAGTGAATTCACCTTTTCTTTATTTCACTATGAATTATCATATCCTAAAATGTGTTCCATATAAATACAAATTTCTTTATTTATTAAAAATTGATGAGTATTCAAATATTTTATTAATATGTTAAAACTTGTCAACTGTTCTTTTGGCTACATTTATCTATAATATTTATCTCTTACTCTTTTGTGCTAAATTAATTTTGATATGGTTAATACTGATAGGAATTCCAATTTGAATCCATTAGGAACCTAAATTATAGACAATTGTAAAACATTTCTTTCTGTGTATAGCAGAAATATTTTAAAACATGTATTCAATTAGTTTATATAAATGCCAGAATACCTGGAAAATCAATACTCCCAAATTGATACCATAATCTGTCATCAGAATACATAACTGCCACTGCTGGCAACATGCTAGCCATGGTGTGGCTAGCTCTAAATTAGTGCATATCAATGCTTCATCTTATGCCCAAGAAACTATAACCAGTCCTCCATATTCATTGATTATTTCCACATCCAAGGATTCAACTAACCACTGGTTGAAAGTATTCAGACAAACATATGTGTTTGTACTGAACATGTATGATTTTTTTCTTGTCATTGTTCCCTTAATAATACAACAAAACAATGATTTCTGTAGTATTTACATTGCTTTAAGTATTGCACATAATCTAGAGAGGATTTAAAGTATACAGGGAGATGTGTGCAAATTATATGCAAATTTTATGCTATTTTATATAAGAAATGAGCATTTGTGAATTACTGTATCCTCAGAAGAAATAACTATGCTTTCTAGTCTGAATACCTTAGGTCACAGCATGCTTGTACAAACAACTTGCCATTTAGTTCTGGGTTAATGAATTTTATGGTACAACTCAAGTCATGTGCTGGTGCTGCAAGAGCTGTTGGGAAATTAGTCTATTATTTTCAACTTCTATAGTAGATGGCAAATCCCACCTTCTAGCACAACTCACAATGTAGGAAATTCCTAAAATGTCAAGGACGTTTCAGTACTCTGTACCAGAAGAATTGCAAATCACCACCATAGCCATATTTTCTACATATTAAATAGCAATAACCTTGTTAGTGTTTCTACATTTCTTTCTTTAATCAGTATTGTGGGCAACTATAATTAAATTGTTTTGAGAATAATTCATAAATTAGTTACTTGTTTTTTGCATGCATTTATAGAAAGATATATTTTTTGCACAGGCAAAGAAAATATTTCTCTCTTTTAATTAGCAGAGTATTATTTCCCCTGTTCATTTTTTTATGCTGTAAGGGCAGAGTATTTAACTACAAAGGAGTGTTAATTTCATAAAGACACTGTGAATGGCACAAAACTGAATCACATTGCCCCTGAAAAATTCTAGAACCTAATTTTATGTAGGCTGTAGGGTGCCCTTGTCTTTTTATATCTTTCAAATCAATTTCAATTATAATTAGAAGACCACTGTGTTAATTAGATTATTTGGTATATATGAAAAAACAAGTGATGAGTTATAGTTGCTTGAGATGCAACACACATCTTTTTCAACCTAATTTACAAAAATGAAACTACTTCACATTCAAAAGGTCCTTTGATCTAGAAACAGCAAGAGGTTTTAAGGATTTCATCTCATGAACTTTTATACCATTCTTTAAGTTAGGCAGGCAGTAATTATGTATTTATTCATTTTATAGCTGAAGAAATTAAAATAGAAAGTAAGCATAAGAGCTTATCTTAACCTTAAGGAATATCATTGCAGAGACAAGGTGAGGAGACAGATGCAAAGTCATCTCACTGTCATTGGCCTTTCTCTAATTCACATGGTTTTGGAGAAGATTTTCCTCTCATTGACTAATAAAATAACACTCAGAGACATGTCTTTAACTTATATAATCTAACTTTTAGTAGTGTGATACAAATTCATTTCTGATGAAGAATAATTCTTTACTAGGTGTGTAACTTAATAAATAGATAAATATTAAGGAGAAAACCATTTCATACTATTAAAATAGACATCATGAGAAATATAATTTCAGAGAAAAATCACCTTCTTTACAAACATAGAAGCTAAATCCAGGTGTGTTTGAATATATACTGTAGGGACACACCTTCAGATGGCGACCACATTAACAACACCCTCGGGGCAAAAGCCTCCCCCACTCGTGGTACCACCAAGGTGGCGGCCTAGGATTGGCTCATTCAACTTCCATGAACCTGAGCAGCTTTACATCTTAGCAGACCTCTGCCCTGCAGGCCTTGCTGTATAATGCATATGCTGTTGACCTTTAAGGTGATTGGCCCCCGCCTGTATCTCCTCCCCTCGCTCCCCTTTCATATACCTGTTTCACCTCTCCATTAAACTGAGATATTGCTCGACAGACTCCCGGCTGGTGTGGGTCTTTACAGCCGTCGACACTCGCCATCCTGTTTGACCCCCGTACCCCCTCTGGCTGGTCCAGGGTGGGCACCCAGCCTTTGTTGTTCGGTGTGGAAGGAACAACAACTGGTGCCCCGTGTGAGGAACGTGTGAGGAACGTGTGAGGAACGTGTGAGGAATGAGGGAACTTCGTCAGCAGGGAATCGGTTCGGTTCGCGGGTGAGTGTACCCCATTGAAATATGGGAAAGTCTAGTTCCAAGTATGACCCCTCCCTAGACTCCCTCCAGAAACTCCTTAGGAGCCGGGGGTTAGTACTTTCAGATAGTCAAGTTTTTCAGACCTGGAAGGTCCTCGTCAGGATAGCCCCTTGGCTTCCGGAGGCTAATTTATTTGACTGGGACACATGGTACAAGATTGAACAACTCCTTCATAAAGCCCAAATTCATAGAGGAGAAATTCCTCCTCTCGGGGCTTTTCCTACCATCGCGGCCCTTAAGGGCTGTTTTCCACCCCGCCCTGGTCGCACCATAGGCAGAGATCAGGGCGCCCCTGAGGTGATGCGATCTCGGGAAAGCGACCCGAAACTTTCTCCACTTGATGAACCGGGAGAATCCTCTCAGGAACCCAAAGCGGAGCCTTTTGATCCATTTGACTCGACTCCTTGGCCACCTCGAGAGGAGATTGCCGAGTCTCCAAAGTCGCGCTTACCTGAGAGCATTTCCCCCTCTAATCCTTTCCGAGCTTCGTCAGCCCCTCCCCCACCATATCCGCCCAGCGCAGTAAAACCGCTTAGCACGGGCCCGGGGCCACCCTTCTCCTCCGCCTCGGAGGCGTGCCACCTTTTTCAATTTGAACAGGGAAGGGCTTGCCATCCTAATTACAGGGACGATCCCTCCTTTGAGGCAATACGGAGGGGGGAACCTAGACCTTCTTTATGGCCACACCCCCAATCCTAAAGGCCACTGCTCACCTGGAACCTCTAAAAATCAAATGGCTTCCGGGCCCTCCCATTTGGATCGAGCAGTGACCTCTTCCTCAACATAAACTTAAGCAACTCCATTCATTAGTTCAGCTACAGTTGGAGGAGGGCCATCTCAGACCATCTGTTAGCCCATGGAATTCCCCTGTTTTTGTTATTCAAAAGGCCAATGGTAGTTGGAGATTCCTACATGACCTCAGAAAAATAAATGAAAGAATGTTGCCTTTTGGTACCCCTCAGAGAGGAATTCCCTGGATTCCCGCTATTCCTAATCATTATCATCTCACAGTTATTGACATTAAAGACTGCTTTTTCTCCATACCTTTGAGCCCTGAAGATTCTGAAAAATTTGCCTTTTCCATTCCCTCCCCCAACTTCGAGGGCCCAGATCAAAGATTTGAATGGACAGTCTTACCGCAGGGGATGGCTAACAGTCCCCCCATGTGCCAGTTTTTTATATCTAAGATTCTAAGCCCTCTCAGGCAGAAAGATCTTCTATTATATGTTTACATGGATGATATTATCCTTGGGGCAAAACAAAGTGATCAATTAAACCACCTCTTAAAATCATGCCTCCGTTTACTTCATGGACTGGGATTTCAAATTGCACCTGAAAAGGTCCAGAAGCTCCCCCCGTTTAAGATTTTGGGATCCATTCTAGAACTGGACGTGGTCTCTCCAGTAAAGCCTCAACTCCAGGTACAAAAAAGTTACTCTCTTCCTCAGCTCCAAAAGCTTCTTGGAGAGATTAATTGGATGAGGCCATGGATCTCTATTAGCACGGAGGAGCTTACCCCTCTTTTTGAACTCCTCCGGGGCACAAATTTGTCCTCAACTATTACACTAGATAGCACACACATGAATACTCTTCTTAAAGTTCAGGAAGCCATTGATTACTCCTCTCTGAGGAGGTATGATCCCTCATTGCCTTTAACTTTCTATATTTTTAGTGGGAAGTTTCTCTTCACTGGTCTCCTAAGCACAAGGTGGAGACCCCATACATTGGGTTCATCTGTCTGTTGGGGGTGTCCCCCAAGTCTATGCCATGTTAGACCAACTTGCAGACTGCATAACTAAGGGGAAAGATATGTCTCTTCGCCTCTTTGGCCTTCAACCCCATGCCCTCATTTTCCATTCAGACTAACTGATTTCACATGGCTGCAGAGAAACAACAATCGCATTGCGATAGCCATGGAGGGATTTTTTGGACAAGTAGATTGCCATTACGGCCCCTATAAATGGATGAATTCTTTTTCCCAGCTAGATTGGGTGCCACCTAAACTGTTCTTGCCTAACGCTAATCCCTCTTACCCCACAGTCTTCTCTGATGGGGGTAAAAGAGGTGCAGCTATAATTATTTTTCCCCCTTTCATGCAAGGAAATGAAAATCCTAAAACTATTGTTCATGATGTCCAAGGCTCAGCACAATTTAAAGAACTTTATGCTGTGGTCCTAGCACTACAAGAGTTACCTGAGGCGTTCAATCTGTTTACAGATAGCCTTTGCCTGCTGGGCCACAGCTCATGCTGGGGAAAAGACAAAACATGCCATAAGCCATTTCTTACAATGTTTTGCTGTCCTTGGTCTGCCCAAACAACTTAAAACTGATAATGGCCCCTGCTTTGCTAGCAAATCTTTCTCAACATTTGTGGAACGCTGGAACATTCAACATTCTACGGGTATACCACATAATCCCACCGGACAGGCGATTGTAGAACGCCAAAACCGTACTTTTAAGACCCAATTAATAAAACAGAAAGGGGGAATATCCTCCCCCCATGATCAGTTAAAAATGGTATTGTGTACTCTGAATATTTTAAATTTTTCCAAAGAAGATAATCTTTTACCATTCCAGAAACATTGGGCTACTACAATAAAATATCAAACCATCAAAGTCTGTTGGAAGGACCCTCTCAGAGGGGCCTGGCGGGGTCCTGATCCTCTCCTGACTGCAGGGAGAGGGTTTGGATGTGTGTTCCCTATTGGGGAGAATAAACCTATTTGGATACCTGCAAAAAACATCAAATATCACCCCTCTACTGATAATGATCATTCTTCTCCTGAAAGTGAGAAGTCTAACTCAGGAAGCTCTGCCTCTTGAGGTTCTTTTCTTTTTTTTTTTTTCTCATAACAGAAATAAGAGGACCCTGACCCTCCTGACACCTTGGCGATGGCGCTGCCTCTTGGATCCACCGTGTCCCTGCCTCTTCAACAAGGTCATGCAGTTCATCCAAAAGCGCCTTGAAGCAGTTCAATTAATGAGCGTCCAAGTTCAATATCAAAGATTGGCCACGAGCTCCGAGGAGGATCATTATGCCACCACTAGGGTGTAATGTTGCCGTCACCATAGGGACCCCTTGAGTTGATGATGGGTAAGACCCCAAGTGCTGGGGCAACCTAAGACAGGCTCAAGCTGAGGCTCCACCCCTGGAGGCTACCTATGGTGGAATCTCCAATGACGGGTAAGATTTGTGGAAACCGCATATCAACCTAAGACAGGACCCTGGCCCTGAGGAGGCCAGGCTTCCAATGACGGGTAAGAATGCGATTTGCCATGAACAACCTAAGACAGGAATTCCACCTAGCGACAATAATAAAACAAAAAGGGGGAGATGTAGGGACACACCTTCAGATGGCGACCACATTAACAACACCCTCGGGGCAAAAGCCTCCCCCACTCGTGGTACCACCAAGGTGGAGGCCTAGGATTGGCTCATTCAACTTCCATGAACCTGAGCAGCTTTACATCTTAGCAGACCTCTGCCCTGCAGGCCTTGCTGTATAATGCATATGCTGTTGACCTTTAAGGTGATTGGCCCCCACCTGTATCTCCTCCCCTCGCTCCCCTTTCATATACCTGTTTCACCTCTCCATTAAACTGAGATATTGCTCGACAGACTCCCGGCTGGTGTGGGTTTTTACAGCCGTCGACACTCGCCATCCTGTTTGACCCCCGTGCCCCCTCTGGCTGGTCCAGGGTGGGCACCCAGCCTTTGTTGTTCGGTGCAGAAGGAACAACAATATACCTCTGACATTATAATTTGTAATTTATACTGGTTGAAGCTGAGGTACCAACTCAAATATCTGAATGGAGTGGGACATTAATCAACCTTTGAAACAATAACCTATAACCACAGCATGTAATATGAAAAAATACAACAACCTAATGTTTTTTTTTTTCAATGTGAGACAAAGAAACTGTGAAACAAACATTTTCATGTGTTAAAAGGGCATAATTTTTTACACCAGTTTTTAATCCATCACCAGGCAGAGAGTATGCTGCCACCAAATGGTTAGATGATTATTGGAGATGATTCTATATTCCTTTCTTTTGTCTGTGTTACATATAAAGTATCTATATTTACTTTGTACTACAGAAAGAATATTTATATTTTCCTTAGGGGGTATGGGGGTAGGAAGGATAGTAGAGTGAAACAGACATTATTACCTCATGTACATATATAACTACATGACCGATGTGATCCTACAATATGTACAATCAGAGAAATGAGAAATTGCACTCTATTTATGCATGATTTATCAAAATGTATAAATGCATTCTACTTTCATGC
Source organism: Glaucomys volans (assembly GCA_020662805.1). Classification (NCBI taxonomy): domain Eukaryota; kingdom Metazoa; phylum Chordata; class Mammalia; order Rodentia; family Sciuridae; genus Glaucomys; species Glaucomys volans. Next base: position 63,648 of record JAJEJO010050542.1, read on the forward strand.
ACAACTAATTAGAACAAATTTAAAAATAAAAAAAAAAAAAACAGGGCTGGGGATGTAGCTCTGTTGTTAAGCACCCCTGGGTTCAATCCCTGGTACTAAAACAAACAAACAAACAAAAACACTCCAGCATATTGATAAAGGAATTTTCTCATATTTGAATAGTGATGTATAATTTTAAGTGACTCTAAACAGTTTGTCTTTTCTACCATACTAAAATATATAAGATGAATCTCCATTCTTGAAAAGAAATTTGATTCATTTGTTATAATTGGGATAAAATTCTTATAGAGCATTTTTGACTGATATGTATGTGGATATGAAATAAAACAAATGATTACAGTGTAACAGAAATACAACTGAAAGAAAAATCTAGTTTGACTTAGCATTTCCATAGAGTTATTTTGTTTTTAACATAAGCACTTTGCATGCACTTCATATGGTATTAGGCAGTGTCTTCTTTCTCTTCTTCTTCTTCTTCTTCTTCTTCTTCTTCTTCTTCTTCTTCTTCTT
>JAJEJO010050542.1:64167-97622 GCA_020662805.1 Glaucomys volans
TTCTTCTTCTTCTTCTTCTTCTTCTTCTTCTTCTTCTTCTTCTTCTTGTTTTTGTCTTTTTTGTTTTTGTTTTTGATATTTTTTGTTTTTGTTTTGTTTTGTTTTTGGTCTATACTATGGCATTTAAGCAATACTGTAGCTCATGTGCATTTAAACAGAAAAATGGTCAACAGTCCAGCAGAAAGAGGGAGAAGTAAGGAAGATGGACAAATCATAAAATGGATAATTAGCCCTTTGCCTTAGTCCATTTAGTGTTGCTGTTACAGAATACTTGATACTGACTTGTTTATAATGAACAGAAATTTATTGGTCACTGTTCTGAGACCTGGGATGTCTAACACCAAAGTGCTGCCATCTCGCAAGGGCTGCCTTCTTTCATTACACCATGGTGGAAAGGCAAAGAGAGCTGAGAAAGAACAACAGAACTCACTGACTCAACCCTTTTTAATTTAATTTATTTACTTTCTTGTAGTGCTGAAGACTAAAGGCAGGTCTTCACACTTACTAAGCAATAACTCTACCATGGAGATTCATCCCTTCAAAGCTTTTGATTCAGTGTTAATCTCTTCATGATTATTGGCATATCATAACATACCACCTCCCTTTACATGCCATATCCTGACACAGTTGTATTTGGGATTAAGTTTCCAACACATCCTTTTTGGAATACACAGTGAAACCATAGCATGCTTAAAATAATGTGAAATTGACAGCAGTGAATAAATGATAGTACCTTCTTATAGCCGGAGATTAAACACTTCCAAAGTTTAAGAAATAATTTAGATTTCTTTTTGCATAACGTTTGAAGAATAATATTTAAACACACTGCAGAGGGTATTTGATGTAAGTAAAATATTCTTACCTGTTCACATTTGACTTAATAATTGCACATACTTTAACATTGTGATTAGGAACAAAAACAATTCAAATTTTACAAATTCTACTTAAGAAACTTTAATTCTGCTACCAGTTACAGCATGTATTTCTGATTTTCTTGCAAAAAGTGTTTCATTTATTTAAATTGTATTGATTTTCTTCACACAAGAAAGTCAAGAGAAACATCAGAAAGAAACAGTTTACTTTGATCAAAATTGCACAAAGTTAGGAAAGAAGGGAATAAGTGAAATTGTGCCATGATGCATACATAAAAATGTATGATACATTTGAAATACTAACAACATAAAATCATACATTATAATCATTGTATATTATATATATTTTTGAATGCACATATCGAGTTTTGTAGTGAACTTTTAAGGGGGATATTAAGGTACAATAAGTTCCTACCTTCTTATATTTACCTTTTAAGTAACTCCATTATAGCACATTAACAATATGAAAGGAAACAGTTTTAAATTACAATATAATAAAATGGAATTTAGTTGAATCACTGTACAATGATAGATCTCAGAGAATTAATAGGCATGCAATAGAGTGATAAGGTGAGAAGACTAATTTGGCCCTTCTTAATCAGGCGTCCTTTTTCAGAATTCTAGAAATAAAATTTAAAGAAAGTTTTCAGTTCTAGAAGTTTTCTAGTAGAGTTTTTTGGGTCTTCTAAATATAGTATCATGTTGTCAGCAAATAAGGATAGTTTGAGCTCTTCTTTTCCTCTTCATATCATTTAAATTTCTTTTGTCTGATTGCTTGGGCTAGGGTTTTGAGGACTGTGTTGAACATGAGTGGTGAAAGGGCATCCCTGACCTGTTCCTGTTATCCCACTCCTTAATCTATACATACCATCTAAACAAAATCCCCATTTAAACAAAACAAAGAAACAAAAACGCTAGAAAATTCTCATAGGCAATGAACAGCAGGAACACCTTAACATGAAAAGAAATTTGGATGCAAGCATCCATGTATTAATTGGTTTGTTACTGGAGGTAATGTATATTCATAGATTACCCTGGTTCCCATGTAGCGTTCAAAAGAATGCAAGAGAATATCTGATACCATGAGAAGAATGACATATTAATTTATATTGTTCTTTCAAATGTGTTATCTTTTCTTACATATAGACTTGGATAATTTAGAATAAATTATTGCCAGTCATAGAAGGAATACAATTATGATGTAAGAGATGTTCCTAACATCAGAGAGGGATGGAAGGAGGGAGAGAGAGAGAGACAGACAGACAGAAAGAAAAAGAAAACAAAGAGACAGAAGTAGAAATTTGTTTACTATTGATGAATAGATTGAGGAACTGTATAAGGAGGTGGGAAGCCAGGTTCCTAATTCTACTAACAGATTCAAAAACTTAATAGACATAGGCAAAAAACAAGAAAAACTGCCTTCTAGCTTACTATTTGGGACTGTAGGCAGTAACTGCTGTCCAAACATACCAACATGGGTCTCAGCAATCATGTATAACTAACAGGATGGTATGGGTAGAGCAAGGCCTCCGTCATTCTTGTGTTGATGCAAAAAAGATAACAGAGAACAATTACAATTTTGCCAACTTTGACTTCAGTATTTGGATGCATACGTGATACCAGTGATCTGTTAACCAGACCCAGAAAGTGGACAATAACCGCATAAAGCCCTTGCCTAGGAGATAGCCAATTGTCTTAAAGAATAAGAGTAGAAATAATTTCTGTAAGATCAGCAGTTACTCCAGATATTTAGTTGGTCTGAGGTGAGACTAATTATAGACTGGAAGGGAAATTTCCTTGTTAAGTTTAACCTCTGTTTTATTCAGCCCTGTTCTGCTCTCCTCCCATTGCTGCTTTGAATAAATAACACAGTTGAGCAGTGTATCACAGTGAATTAAATAATAGCTCTGGCATTTCCCATTCCACACAGAAGATTAACCATGTGTATTTATCTTTGTCCTCCCTAGACTTCCATAAAATGACAATATAGAACTTAAAAGGTATAAAACTACAGGTTTAAATAAAGTGGTAGATTTGACTTCCTTGGACAGAAGATGTTAGCTACTGTCTGAAAGATAAAAATGAGAAAAAAGCCAAAAGACAGGCAGAGTAAAGAGATTAACTGTAAATATTTATAAAATAACAAGCAAGACTTAAGAGTTATAAAATACCAGACATTCTAGGAGTTCCTGGATGTTTCTCAACCCTAAGCATCAGTCTTGCAGTTTATTCTATGCAGAAATTGAGTAGTATACTCTTCTCTTTCAGGGACATCAAATATAGCAAATAGAAGGTGTGATTTAGGCAGAAAAAAAAACAGAAAAATAAAGTAAGTTTTACATATTTAACAATAGGAATCCCAGCATTCTTCCCTCCAACTCATAGAAATGTTGCTGGCCAGATGACTTTTAAGAGAAAATAGAACATGATTCTTCAGCAAATTTGAGAAATACCAAGAAAGCTTTCTAGATATTGGTATTTAAGGATTCTTTTTTAAAAATCTAGGTTTTCAACTGAACAGTTTTTTGTCAAAATCTAAACACTAACCATCTCCACAACTTCTGCCAAGATTTTCAGTACTTAAAATTACTAATTATTATCACTTTTGTTGTACATATTTATGGGATACAATGTGATAATTCATATATATATGTACATATATAATATGTATATAATATATAATTATCAAGTCAAGGTATTTAGCATTTTCATCACTTTAAAAAACCATGAACATGTAATATTAAAACATATTTTTGAGGTACAGTGTGGTATTTAAATACTTATAGTATTTACTTTTAAATAGGAATCTAAGGATCACCATACACTTGTAGAATGTTTTTAATACTATATAAACTAAGAGGAAAAAGATATAAAAGTAAAAGACATAATGCAGGCAACAGGAAGTAAATACAAATAAGACTATAACAATTAACTATCCCAAATAGGAATTGGTTTGCATAAAAATAATAGGAAGGTATTAAGGAAACCAATCTGAGATCAGAAAATAACTATTAGAAATGAAAATATTTGATAGCTAGTGTTAATAAAGTAATAAAATGATCAAAGGAAAAATAAATAAACCTTCCTAAACATACAACTAGAATTTAAATAAGTAAAAACCACCTAGAATATAAAGTAAAGAACCAAGAACACTAATATAAAAATTCCATTGCTAGAAAACTAGAAGTTCTAGAAAGTATAGTCAGAAAGAATCAAAAGAAGGACATTATTAAGGAAATTACAAGGAAAGGTGTCTTTACCCAGTTCAATCAGGACAAATAATTCCATTCTTGGTAATCCAAATAGGAAGCCTTGCAATACAATTTGAGATGTGTACATTCCTTGAGAGGGTTTATGTACAGATAGTGGAGGAAACTACTGATGGGAGTTAATACCAGGAGCTCCACAGGTATTCACTAAAAGCCTCAGATTCTCATGGGCACCAATCACTTTTGCTATCTGCTGCTTGAAATAATGCAGTTGAAAATTTTAGGGGAAGATCTGGTACCAGAAAGTCTCAAAGAGGGTCACCATTAAACATGAACAGCATGTAATTCTCAGATTTGTCAGGAAACTAGTGTAAATCAAGAATCCTGAGGAAGGTGAATCATTACTGTGCTTTTTGTGCCTTGCAATGGTCTGCATTAAGAGTTTACATTTCATTTGATGTATGCATGCAACTGTCCCTGGAAAACAGCTCACTGACAAATTTTAACAACCGTATGAGAAAGGGAATTCTGATAAAGGGGTTCCAGACACCTTTCCTGCCATGCAGAAAAGAAAGTAGTAGATAATTATGATGATATCACTCTTACTATAAAAGTTCCGCACAATTGTGTTTGTTTATCTGGAACTGAAGTGCTGTTTCCAAATTGAAAATACTCAAGCACTTCCACAGCATTGTTAATGAAAAAGGCCAAAACTAAATCAAAACAACCATACCAAGAGAGGGTATCAGAACTTCAAAATAAAAAGAAGATGCAAAAACCTTCTAAAGTGGGAAAAGAAATAAGTATTAAAATAACAACAGAAACAATCGAAATTATATTACAATTCTTAAAAGCAATAATATGTGATGGAGGACAAGGGAGTAATGCCTTTAAATTCTATATTATAATTCTATAATGTTATGATAAACCAACATGTCAATCAAGGGGAAGAGTTACCTTAAAGATATTTTCAGTTAGCAAGTAGTCAAAACAGAAATGTAAAACTTTCTTTTGGTTAATTTGTTGGAATTGTCTTGGGGAATACACCTCAAAAATAAAGAAATGAGTAACAAAAGAGAAATATATGACCTATAGGAAGCAACACAAACATTGTGAAGATTCTGAAGATGCCAGGCATGCAACAGTGCTTAAGACTGAGTATCCAGATTGGAGCAAAATAAAGTAAATATGGGGTATATTGGTAGGAGATCCTGACAGGAGTAGGATGACATAAATTAGTAAATAAATAATAAATTTAGACACAGATTATAAAATAAGTGAAAAATATTAAAAGTCAGCAAATTTTAAAGAAAAGATGACCATGATATAACATTTGACATGCAACTAACAATGCAGAGAGCAATGCTAATTTAACACAATAGAATTACTTAGAGGTTAACTTTATTGAAAAGATGGGGGAAGGAAAGTATCATAGTGAATCCTCATGCATCATAATGTAATAAAATGTAACGGATTAGGTATGCAATGTAATGTACACAATCCTAGTATACCATACCAATAAGTAATAGTAAATAAGTTATAAATTTCACAAGTCAAGAAATAGCAGCATGAGAACAATATTTTTCATCAGGAAGTGACATTTTAAAAGCAACTAAGAGAAAACCTTGTGTCTTGATATGAATTACAACAGAGTGAGCTACAGATATGCCATGTTAGCGTGAGAGGAGAGAGAATAAAAAGTTCAGTCTATATATTTTCCATCTCAAAATGAAGGTTAATATTCTAATTCAGTGGAGAATTCACTTTATTATCTAACCATTACAATTGAGTTTTACAATGATATCAGCTACAGAGCAAGATAAAGCTATATCAAATCAACTAATTATCATTAGGAATTGGTAAAGCAAAATGATTTACTTGGCAAAAAGTGTGTCCAAATTATGTATGTGTATTTTGTATTATAGAATTATAGTTTTTTGAAAGATAATGAAAATATGTATATTATTTTTTCAAATTAAGGTATTTAATTTTGTTTATTTTTATGGATATATGGAAAACAAAAAGTTAAAAATAATTGATCATGATACATTCCTACAAAATAATAACAATAATAGCTATAACCAATTATTTATTTAATAATCAAAACAACTTTAAAGAATAGAGATGGTATTATCATCATTTTATAGCTGAGGACATCATTTTATAGTGGTAGAGCCACTGTGAGATGGTGGTCTGGATGAAAATGTGACAAACTATTACATTGCACATCATGTCTTCCCTCAGTAAATATATACCTGAACATCTTTTCTCTGGTACCTGTATTTTTTACCTTCACAATCCTGTAAGACAAGGATCTTGCATAATTTCATCCTTGTTGTCTCTTTGTTCCTTGCTCTTTCCCAAATTGAGAAATTTTACTTTGTCCTTATCTCCACTACCTTTTCATTATAGTTTATCTTCATTCCTGAGCTGCCTCACACTCATTTCTTAATTTTTCCATTTCTAATTCAGCCTCTTTGTTGACAGGTATTGGATTCAACACTAATTTGTGCCTAGGAAACTTGCAGTGGGATAAGTTTTCTAAAGTATGTGATACAAGAAATAAAATAGAAAATCAATAAGTGGGATGACATCAAACTGAAAATTTTCTGCACAGCAAAGAAAAAAGTAAGACAATGAAGAGAGAGCCAACAGAATGGGAGAAAAATCTTTGACACCTGCTCCTCCAGGCATTAATATTGAGAGTACACAAAGAACTAAAAAAAAGAGAAAAAACAGTGCACACACACAAAAACAACAACAACAACAACAATTGATAAATTGGCAAAAGAATGAAACAGACACTTCTCAAAAGAAGAAATACAAATGCTAAATAAATGAAATAATGTTCAAATTTCTAGCAATCAGGGAAATGCAAATTAAAATTACATTGAGATTACACCTCATTCTAGTAAGGATGCAGTTATCGAGACTACAATAAATGATGTTGAGAATGTGCAGGAAAAGTACACTCATACATTGTTGATGGGACTACAAATTGGTGCAACCACTCTGGAAAGCAGTACAGAGATTCTTCAAAAAGATATAAATGGAACCTCCATACAACCCAGCTACTCCACTCTTACATATATATCCAAAAGAATTAATTCAAAATATTACATTCATGAAGCCATCGTGAATGTTCATAGCAGCTCAATTCATAATAACCAAGCTATGAAATAAAACTAGGAGCCCTTCAATAGATGAACAAATAAAGAAAATGTGAAATACACACACACACACACACACACACACACACACACACACACACAATGGAGTATTAAATAAAGAAGAGTGACATTATGGCATTTTCCAAAATGGATGAAACTGGGAAGTATCACGCTAAGTCAAATAAGCCAGTCCCAAAAAGTCAGAGATCAGTGTTCTCTCTGATATGTAGAACCTAATTCAAAATGGAGGGGGGGCATAAAAATAAAAGAAAGATCAGTGGAGTATTAAGGTGATTGAAGAGTAGGGAGGAGGGATGGCATAAGGAAAGACAGTGGAATGAATCTTACCTAATTTTCTTAAACACATATTTGAATATACCACAGTGAATCTCACCATCATATATATCCAGAGGACACTATAAAAAAAACCCCAATTTTACATAAATAGCAGAAAGATAAGTAGAGTAGAGGGTAGAGAACAGAGGGAGGGAGGAAGAGAGGTATGGAGAAGTACTGGGGATTGCATTAGAACAAAATATGTTCCATGCTTTCAAAATTTTGTCAAAATAAATTATAATGTAATGCATAACTAACAAAATGAAAAGGAAAAGAAGAAAAATGAAATAATGAAAAACAGGGAGAGCTAGTTACTTCCCTTATCTCCAATCTTTAGGAGGTGATCTAAACAGGGTGATCCTGGTTGCAAAGTAAAGGAATGTACTCATGAAACATCTAAAGAAAGCCATCTATGTAGTGGGTATGCAACTTATCCTATATATTTGCTGGGATTGTAGGCAAGGTGTGGCACTTCATTGTATCCCAGTGTGCTGCAGAGGAGGAGTAAATGATAAAATGGTTAAAATGTCTCCATTAAGTCCTCCAAGTTCTTTCAGTGAAAATGGAAAATGGTATGTTTGGGACCTTTGCAGCCCAGTGATTGAAAAATCAGCATAGTATCCAGAGTTGGGAAAGGTCATTGAGCCTTGCAGAAGTTTGGAGGTGGCTTCCCTATTGAGGAGGGGGTACTACCCCATGAGCATGGGAATGCCCTGAAAATGCAAAGAGGAGTGCTACAAGTGTTGGAAGTTGTTGAATGCAAAGTAGTCAAGGTGAAGCAAAAGGCATACAAAGTAGTCCCACTCCTCAATATAAGTGTTGATATCTTTTGTTTTTTAAAAAATATTTTTACATGACACTAGAGCATACTTTGAAATATTACACATACAAATAATAAACATAACTTGTTCCAATTAGGATCCTATAACTGTGGTTGTACACAGTGGAGTTACATTGGTTGTGTATTTATATATGAGGATAGGAAAGATATGTCCAATTTAGTCTACTGCCTTTCCTATTTCTGTCACCATTCCTTCTCTTCATTCCTCTTTGCCTAGTCCAATGAACTTCTATCTTTCCCTCCATTATTTTGGGTTAGCATCTACATATTAGAGAAAACATTCTGCCTTTGGTTTTGGGGAACTGTCTTATTTCACTTAGCATGATATTCTCCAGTTCCATTCATTTACCAGCAAATGTCATAATTTCATTCTTCTTTATGGCTGAGAAATAGTCCATTGTGTATATTTACCATATTTTCTTTATCCATTCATCTGTCGAAGGGCACATAGGTTGGCTACATAACTTTGCTATTGTGAATTGAGCTGCTATAAACATTGAGGTGACTGTGTCACTGTTAGTATACTGATTGTAAAGTCCTTTGGGTATAAACCGAGGAGTAGGTCAAATGGTGGTTCCACTCCACGTTACCTGAGGAATCCTCAAACTGCTTTCCAGACTGGTTGCACCAATTTGCAGTCCCACCAGCAATGTGAACCTCTTTCCCCACATCCTCACCAACATTTATGGTTGCTTGAATTCTTGATAATTGCCACTTTGACTGGGGTAAAATGGAATCTCAGTGTAGTTTTGATTTGCATTTCTCTAATTACTAGGGATGTTGAACTTTTTTGTATTTCTTCTTCTGTGAAGTGTCTGCTCAGTTTCTTAGCCTATTTATTAATTTGGTTATTTTTTTTGGTGTCAAGTTTTTTGAGTTCTTTGTATATCTTGAAGATTAATGCTCTGAGGTGCTGGTGGGAAAGATTTTTTTCCAATTTTGTAGGCTCTCTGTTCATGTTCTTGATTGTTTCCTTTGCAGTGAAGAAGGTTTTTAGTTTGATAACATTTCATTTATTGATTCTTGATTTTATTTCTTGCAATTTAGGATTCTTATTGAGAAAGTCAGTTCCTAAGCTGACTCACAAAAGAGTTGTGACTACTTTTTCTTTTATGGTCTTTAAACATAGTGCCATAAATTTTATTTCATGCAATTTCAGTAATGCAATCACGTGCAGTGGTAAGTTCTTGCTGTTTGAACTGCTGTTGTGGAGTATGAATGTGATGTTCTTCCAGAGTACTTTCCCAAGAGCTACACAGAGAACATGGGATGGTATGACATTGGGTGACACAAAGGAGCTTCTGAGACACTGAATAGGCGGAGTGTTGGGTTCAACACTAATCAGTGCCTTGGAAAGCTTGTAGTGAGATATAAGAAAGTATCTAAAAAAAATGTGGTAATGAGGGAGAAGGAGAATGAGAATTGGCCACTTCCTACTTCCCTTATCTCCAGATCTCCAGAATCTAAACAAAGTGATCCTGGGTGTAAAGTAAAGTAACATAAAACATCCGAAGAAAATCACTTTTACAATGGCCTACAGTCTATCATGCAGATATATAATATATATAGATATATTTGCCCAGCTCGTAGACATGGTGTGGCCCTCCATTCCTTCCTTGTGTCCAGAAGCTGTTGGGAGGAATAAATAAGAAAATCTCCAAAATCTCTTTGTTAGTCCTCCAAGTTCTTTCTTTGGGATTGGAAAATAATATATGGGACATTTTGTGGCACTGGGGTTTATCAACAGGTGGAATAGACACATACTTCAACTCTTATTGCTTTCTTAATACATATTAATTCTTAATTTGACTTACAGGATACATTATCTTCAACGTGTTCCAATTTATCTTCCATATAACTCTATTAGGACCATCACAATGCTGGGTGTCAAATGCTCTGAATATCACTGTGTATTCATGTTTTAGTTTTCTATAGAAATGATTAATATTTGAGGAGATAAAATATCTACTACCCAGGTTTGATCATTATACATTGTACATTTGCAATTATCATACTGTACCACATAAAAATGTATGAATATTATGTATCAATAAAAAATGTTGAAAAAAATCAACAAAGATAAGGAGCAATTTTAGAGGCAGAAAAAAAATCTTTATTTTCAAAAGTTGCAATCAATAGAATGGAATGTGATCTAGGTAAGCCCACAAGTTTTGAGTGAAGGTCTAGCATCAGAAAAATAGTTTAAAATCACTATAAATGTGCAGATTCCATGATTTTGTACTGTGAATTTTAGGTGTCATTGAGAGCAGCATTTTGTCCAGAAAGCTTTATTTTGGCTACTTCAGAGTTTAAAATAATTATTAATCTACTGTAATCATTCCTTAAATTTTAAGTAATTTATAAATCTATTTTATTTTAAGTATGTATATATTTTCTACCTATATTTTAATCAGATCTTAGGTTACAGTTTGTATTTTAAAACAGTTAAGTATTATAAGAGAGTAAAAATTAATCTGGGACTAAGAATAAAATGTAAAGACGAGTTAGTTGTGATGAGGTTCAGTGTTACATGTGAGTTTGTGTTCACGTATACAAATAACACAGATCAAGTCCAAGTCCAGTCTCCCTTTATTTACCTTCGTGACTCTTCTCAACCTCTACCATTTTACATTCAAGTCAGATTTTTAACTTCTATATGCAAGTGAGATCATGCAGCATTTATATTTCTATCGGGCTTAACTCTCTTAATTGTCCTCTAGTTCCATCCATTTTGCTGCAAAGTACAGGATTTCATTTCTCTTCATGATTGAATAATATCCCCTTATAAAAATAAAATTAGAAAATATATTAATATATGACTACAGACATGAAAATCATAGGTGAAATTAATTAGACTATTGCAGAGGCCATTGATGAAGTTAGCTTCTAACAGAAAACTGCATTTCTCCCAATATCATAATGCAGTTTTAAAACATCAGAATAATCTTATCTTTGAGATATTACTACTTTCATATCAATGATATTTCCATTGCTGATTCATTGATTATGATTTTTGAATACAGATTAAAAAATACCCTATCTCAAAGTTGTCCTCACTTAATGACAAATAATCAGTCCATAACTGATCTCCAGTTGTAACTCAGAAAGACCACATTCTAGTACTTCACATTCAAGTAGTTCCTGGAGGCACTGTGAACCTGCTTGTCTTTCACTATAAAAACCCTGCTAAATCTGAGCTCAGGGCCTCTTAGCGTCATAGGTTGCTGAGTGCACGGAGGTCCAAGCTCGAGCTTGCTAACAAATGACTCTTTGTTGATTGCATTGATCGAGGTCTTCTTAGGGGTTCGGAGCCATGGGGCACAACATATGGGGGCTCATCCAGGATCCCCTAAAGCCCACCCAGATGCCTAATCATAGAGTCATAAGAAACACCAATGGCCGGTGAGTAACAGCATTGCTGTATTTTCCGTCTGTCTGAATTGCCTGCAGGTTCTGGTTCTGGGCTGGTAAAGTCCTGGGGAACATGCTATAGGACCCCAGCAGGGTCCCGGGAGACCTCCCCTTGACCCATCTGGGCAACTTTTTGTTGCATCTGGGCGACTACTTGTCGCATCTGGGCGACTCTTTGTTGCATTCAGGAAACCTCTTGAGGTATTGGGCAAAAAAAAAAAGAGACTCGGACAATTTTTTATTTGTGCGCCATTTGTCTATTAGTGTTGTCTAATTGTGTACTGTGCTGTACGGACTTTTGTGTTCATTTTTCTGTCCATATGGTCTAATCGTTGTGTTAATCTATCACCATTTACACTTCCCCACTCGCAATTTTCCTCATTTTCAATCTGGAGGAAAATGAGTCTGCAGATCTCCTGGCAGAAAGGAGAAACAACGGTCAATGGTCAAATTTATTTCATCCTTTTGGTATTATACAGGAAACAGATTTTCAGCTGGATAGAAGGCCCATGGATGCCCTCTGCTGCCGAAACATTGCCAACCCCCATCAGCGTCATTTGGTTCGCTTTCTCTTTTATCTAACCGCCACATTCCTTTTTCTCTCGGCAGCTGGAAACCTGGCCATTAAAGAGATAGGTCAAGTTCAGAGTACCCCTTTAACCCTACTAACCAGCCACTTTGGGGAAGTTCAAGCCAGGGCACATAACTTGTCAGTTGAAATCAATAGGAAAAACTTATAACTTTTTGCAGGTCGGACTGGCCCACCTTCCAGGTGGGTTGGCTCCCGGAGGGAACCTTCCACCTTCCAACCATCAACCCCTCCTCATCCTATTCTCCCAGAGGAAGAATCGAATCCCCTTCTCTTTAACTCCCCTCCTTATGTGCCAGCCCCTATTCCTCCTCAGGGCCCAGAACAAATGGCTGCAGAAGAAAGAGAGGCTGCAGCAGCTGGAAATGAAGGAGAAGGAACCGGCTCAGGAGGGCCAGCAAGGAGAACACGGGGTCAAGTTCAGCAGGCAGCCAGCCCCTACCAATCAGAAGCCCCAGATTCTACGATCGCTCTGCTGCTCCAAGAAACTGGGCCACCAGACAACGCTGGCAATCCCCAGTTTCAATATTGGCCCTTCTCTACAAGCGATTTACATAACTTGAAAAATCAAAATGCTAAGTTTTCTGATACTCCTAGAGACTTGATTTCCCTTTTAGATAGTGTCATGTTCACACACCAACCCACTTGGGACGACTGTCAGCAGTTACTCCGGATCCTGTTCATGACCAAAGAACATGAAAGAATCCAAATGGAAGCCAGAAAGTTGGTCCCAGGGGACAATGGACAGCCCACCGTAAACCCTGACTTAATTAATTCTTCTTTCCCCTTGTCCAGGCCTCCACAAGATAAATGGGACAACAATAAGGCTGAAGGTAAGGAGAAACTCCGGGTTTATCACCAGACTCAAATGGGAGTTCTCCAGGCAGCAGCTCGCAAGTCCACTAATTTGGCCAAGGTATATCCAGTCATGCAAGAAAGACAGGAATCACCTTCTGCCTATTTAGAAAGGTTAATGGAGGCATTTAGACAGCACACTCCTATAGATCCAGAGTCACCCAAGAATCAGGCAGCAGTAGTGATGAGCTTTGTTAACCAGGCAGCACTGGATATAAGGCGCAAGTTACAAAGAATAGAGGACTTAGAAGGAAAAAGTATTCAGGAGCTAATAAGAATAGCCCAGCGGGTATTTAACAACAGAGATGCACCAGAAGAGAAACAACTTAAAGCTACTAGGGAAATGACTAGGGCCTTAACAGTGGCAGTGCAAAATGAAAGGACAGAAAAAAAAATTGCAAAAAAAACCCTCAGTTCCTCTGGAAGTTGTAACTTTTTATTTTGGTGATTCTCCTGACATGAGGTGCTCCCCCTCAATTCTAAATGAGATTCTAAAAGCCACAGTTCCACTAACAAGACCCGGCCCAGTTCGGTTGCTATGGGACACTACTCAGCTGATATGGGTGAAACAATGGCCTCTAACAGAACAGAATTTGCAACAGTTACAACTCCTGGTACAAGACCAGCTAGCCTTGAATGACATAGAGCCAACTTTCAGTCCACACAATACCTCAATATTTATTATAATAAAGAGAGGTTAAACTAAATGGGGATACTGTATGAAGCCACTAGAGACAAACAGCCCTTTAATTGGACACTGGAAGCAGATAAAGCATTTCAACAAATCAAGGATGCCCTGTTGTCCGCCCCAGCCCCGGGGCTTCCAGATGTCATTAAACCGTTCTTTCTCTATATAAATGAAAGTAAAGGAATAGCAAAAGGGGTCTTAAGTCAATACCTAGGCCCCTGGAGAAAACCAATAGCATACCTGTCAAAAAAATTGGATCCTGTAGCAGCAGGTTGGCCCCCATGCTTGCGCATGATTGCTGCCACAGCCCTCATGGTAAAAGATGCTGATAAATTGCCTATGGGACAAGAATTACATGTAATCACTCCACATGCTATTGAGGGAATCCTGAGACAACCTCCAGATCGATGGCTCAGTAATGCCCGGCTCACACATTATCAGAGCCTATTGCTTAACCCTCTCAGGATTATTTTCCAGGCACCCTCAGCACTCAATCCTGTGACACTGCTGCCTGACCCTGACATGGACACACCCTTACATGATTGTTCAGAAGTCCTAGCCCAGGTTCATGGGCTTAGGGAAGACCTACAAGATCATCCACTGCCTGATGCAGATGTGGTATGGTTCACAGATGAAAGCAGCTTTATACACCAGGGTCAAAGGTATGCGGGTGCAGCAGTAGTAACGGAGACAGAAGTGATTTGCGCTTAGCCCCTGTCAACAGGCACCTCTGCCCAAAAGGTAGAACTGATAGCCATGACTAAGTCTCTAACAATGGGAGAAAGCAAAAAATTAACTGTGTACAGGGACAGCCGTTATGCCTTTGCAAACACCCATATTCATGGGATTATTTACAGGGAAAGGGGAATGTTAACCACAGAAGGAAAATCCATTAAAAACAAAGAAGAAATTATATCCCTGATAGACACCCTTTGGTTACCCAAGAAATTGGCTATCGTCCACTGCCCAGGGCTTCAGAAACCAACCGATCCAGTATCAGGAGGCAACTGCCTAGCAGATAAGACAGCATGAGAAATAGCACTCCAGAGAGACTTAATTATGGTTGCTCAACTCCCAGACCCTGGTCCACGAACCCTTCCAAAAAAACCCAACTTACACAGAAGAGGACTTATCATGGATTCGCCAGCAGCCTCTAACCCAATGCTTAGACGGGTGGTGGAAAGACTCCAAATGCCATATAATACTTCAAGAACTGTTGGGACAGAGAGTGTTACGCAGGCTCCACCAGACCACCCACATGGGGACAAAAAAAAAAAATTACAGGACTTGATGCAGTGAACAGGAATTAGAGTTAAAGGTGTGCAAGATAAGATAGAACAGATCGTCAAAAATTGTAGGATCTGCAAGTTAACAAATGCAGGACATAACAAGTGGGAATCTGGAAATAGATTCAGGGGAGACAGACCAGGGGTATATTGGGAAGTTGATTTCACCAAAGCAAAACCTGGAAAGTATGGATATATTTATTAGCTTTTATAGATACCTTTTCAGGATGGGTCGAGGTGTTTCCCACCAAACGAGAAACGGCACAAATAGTGATTAAAAAGATTTTAGAAGACCTCCTACCAAGGTATGGATTTCCTGTTATGATAGGGTTAGACAACGGGCCAGCTTTTACTTCACAGGTAAGTCAGGGGCTGGCTTCAGTACTTGGGGTAAATTGGAAATTACATTGTGCATATCGACCCCAAAGCTCAGGACAGATAGAAAAAATTGAAGAAAAAAGGAGACCTTAACCAAATTAACCATGGAGACTGGCAGTAACTGGGTGGCTCTCCTTCCCTATGCCCTATATCGGGTGTGTAATTCTCCCTATAAGATAGGACTTACCCCCTATGAAATTATGTTTGGGACTCCACCCCCAATAATCCCTGATCTAACAAAATGGCTCCTAAAGGAGGAAGAAATAGATGATCTTGAACTTTTGTTTTCCCTCCAGGCCCTGCAGAGGGCCCATGGAGAAATTTGGCCAAAGCTCAAAAACTTGTACGAGTCAGGCCCGCCTCCTGTTCCACACAACTTCCACCCAGGTGATTGAATTCTGGTGAAACGAATAACCTGGAACCACAGTGGAAAGGCCCCTACATGGTCATTTTGACTACACCCACCACTCTCAAAGTCAACGGCATCGCCCCCTGGATTCATCACACCCACGCCAAGCCGGCTGAACCCCTTTCCAACATCGTGCTTCCTGCCCTAGACAACACTACGTGGAGAGTGAACAAATCCAAGGACAACCTGCTAAAGATCAAGCTTTGCCGCCACAAACCGTGACTCTATGACTATTTTCCTACTTTTGCTTTGTTGTATCACCCTGGCCACAACCGCAGCTGCAGCTCCAGTTTCTGGAACCACCAACCTCAGCCCACATCAGCCTTATGAAATCACCTGGGAAGTAACCAACCCGGCGGCAGAAGTTTCCAGCCTGACTCTGACTGAATATCACCCCTTATGGACATGGTGACCTGAACTGCAAGTAAACCTTTGCACTTTAGCAAATGGGGACTTTTCTGTGGAAACAGGCACTATTAATGTTAATGGAGAGTTACACCTAAGTGGGCCCTTTTAGACACAGTTAATGGGAGAACGAGAAGCTAATCAAAGCTGGTTTGAATCCTGGTTTAACTTTTCCCTTTGGTTAACTACTCTAGTATCCGATATAATGGGACCCCTAATATTGTTGCTACTAGCTTTAACTATAGGACCATGTATAATTAATAAGTTAATTACTTTTGTTAAAGATAGGGACTTTAACATATAACAAATACGGTGCAGCTAATGGTGCTAAGGGCCCAATATCAGCCCATTACGCAGCAGGAATTAACACTATAGAGACCCAAGATTGGCTCTCTAAATGTTCTAGGAAAAGGGGGGAATGAAAAGATAGAAAATGTTTGTGCTTGTGTAAATAAGAGGTTTTTCCCAGACTGCTCTCAAAGGAAAAAAAAAAAAAACGCAGAATGTTCCCTCCCTTATCTTATATGCAGAACCACCAGTCCTCTAGGGGTCAGGCTGACCCAAAAGAACACTGTGAACCTGCTTGTCTTTCACTATAAAAACCCTGCTAAATCTGAGCTCGGGGCCTCTTAGCATCATCGGTTGCTGAGTGCGTGGAGGTCCAAGCTCGAGCTTGCTAACAAATGACTGTTCCTTGCATTGATCAAGGTCTCTGGTGGTTTTCTTGGGGGTTCCGAGCTACCGGGCACAACACCACCAACAATGTGTGGTGTACATTTGTTGTGGGGCACAACTTAGGAACAGACCGATCACCACTGAGAAGTCCAAATTTGAGAGTCTTTATTAGCTAGCCAGCTGCTTGTGTCACACAATGCCCCAAAAATGGCTACTGGGAGGACAGCCCCAACCTTAGGATTGCAGGGTTTTTATACCATAAGTCAATACATCAGTCATAAGTGTCTGTTGCTATGATTCAAAACTACCAACTAACATCATGAGATCTAAAATCATAAGCAGAAGGGGAAGTGGGTCAAAATGACCTTAATTGAATAAAAGTTAAAGAATGGTTACTAATATCTAGACAATCACTGGCGACATGGCATATTTTCTAAGAAAAATAGTAACCAAAAAGAGAAAACTTTTACCTTATGTAAGAATTGCCATTTTGTGTTGCCAAACATGCTATGCTAAGCAACTGTTGATGGGTACAGAGGTGGGTGTTCCCATGGGAAAAGCATTTCCTATATAACATGGAGTCCTCAAGTAAAATGGAGTCTGTTTAGTCATTGCTCATATAGCCTGGCCTATAACATTTCCATGGAGTCAAATATGTCAACTCATCACACATTTTCCCCCACATCCTTGCTATACTTATTATTATATCAGAATTTTAACAATATTTTACTCTTTTAGGTCAATTGTTTTCAATATTGCATATAATGAATGCATTATTCTGTAATGATTATTACTGCTATTAATGGGCTTTTTGTATTTGAATTTGACTTTTTTCATGTTAAAACATTTACACAGCAAGGGAATAAATATGCTATAATAAGAATAATGTTGAATGACTAACAAAGGCAGCCTGATGTTGTTTGTGATTATTTAAAGCAATTTTCCTGCACTGTTTTGCTGGTATGTATCATACACAAAAACAATTGTATGAATGCTAATTACACATCTCTAAGGAATTTTCACATATCCTATGTGCTTACATAGCTAGTACACAGAATAGGTAAAGTATTATCTGTGGTTTGAAAGATACTCTATATCCTTCCTGATCATGATCCATAAGGGAAACCAACATCTTGACTTCTAAAACTATAGACGATTCTCTTTTCTGATATTGAACTTAAAGTAAATTGAATCATGTAGTATGAATTTACTATTTATGTTGGCTTAGCTTTTATATAATAATTTACCTAGGATTTAGAGTCAGATTCTTGCTTCAAACTGAGCAGGCATATGGAGCTCTATTTGCAGATAAAATAACAAGAATTTTTACTAAAAAAATCATAGTTAACTTTATTGTCAGTACTTAAACATACCTAAAATTTAGGTCATATCATTAACAAATGCTATTCTACTATTAGAAGTATATAATCCTGTAATAAATTTTATGTGACATCAATTGGACTGGTATTTTTTATGCCTTTTAGTGTACTTAAATAACCCAATTTTATTTTCTGTACTTCTCAAATTGTGACCATAGTTGTAGGCTTAGTATCATGAGTTTTTTGGACACACATTTTTTTCTCTGTAAGCCTCAATTTCCTTATTTAGAAAAGTATTTAGTAATAGCACAACAGATTTGTGTTTGATTAAATTTTGAAGAGTAAATGTATGTAAGCACTTAATGCAGTGCCTGGCTTCCAATAAATTTGTTTATTTTGTATTGTTAACAACTACATTATTCATTTATTAAAACATTAAGAATTTATTATGGAATTAGAATATGATTGTGCATTCCCACACACAATTTTATTTATTCTAAAAATCTTTTCTAATAACTTTAAACATGGAGGAGCAACTTCATATGATTAACACATCCTGATATACTACTGACATAAGGACTATATAAAGTAGTATTTTCATAAATTGTCAAAAGCAAAGTACAATATAGAGATAATTTTGAATGCATTGCTTAACTTAGTATTAGTTGATGTGAAAATGTGTTTTTAAGTTTCTTTATTCAAAATCACAGCTCAGAGTACAAAGGCACTGAAATTTTTGACATATTTCTTGGAGTAACAGAGGAGATCAAATGCAAAGAAATTAATAAGGTATTTACTAAAAAGAATGATGAATAGAAAATGAAACATATACTATTAGTAATAACTTTATTTTCAGAAAAAATATACACACTTCATTAGTCCAAAATATACCAACATGACTAAAGAGTGATTAAAATGTTGAAAACACAAATCAATATAAAATCTATTCGTGGATAAAACCAATCTGTCACAAATGATTCATATAAATCCTAAATATTTGATATTTTAATTTCATTAGATTTTAATTAGATGTCAACCTATAAAATATACCTTATCTTTAATACTTGAAAATGACATGAGGCAAGTGAAACAATGTGAGGAAATAATAAGCTATATGCAAAATTTTAAGAATTTTAATTTTATTAAAATTAATAAGCTATATGCAAAATTTTAAAAAATCCATAAAATGCATGTAAGTCCTTTGATGCAATGCAATGCAAGTCCTTTGAATGAGTGAATCACCTATCAAGGACAGAATAGAATCAGCATACACTCTTTCCAAATCAGTCCTCTGAATTGTCCAGAGCTGCTAGACACAGCCCATTTCATTAAACTACAGAGGAACAGAGAGGATTAGAAATATGGCTTCAGAGTTTTTACAAATGTTGCTCTCTTTACAGAAAGGTGTCATCTTGATGGATTCAAAGCTTGTCCTGACCTTTGGCAAAGGGATATAAAGGTCTCAATAAACACCTTTGACTTCTTTCATCACCTCCACGATGATGACTACATCTATTATGCAAATTTTAATTAAGTAAAATGTAACTTTTAAAACTTAGTATCTCCAACTTTTAAAATGAGAGATGCTTTTCTGGCTAATTATAATTTAATCAAGCCTCAAAAATAACTAACAGTTACTAATGGTTTTACAAAAATTCTATTGGGTTTGAATATTTAGATTTTCATTTTACTCCTGGGTCTATTCATCCCCTCCACTATTTTCCAAAACCATTTCAAATGGGATAACTGTTATCAGAAACAATGGGATGAAAATAGAATATTTTGTTTTACCCTGACTTTGGAGCTGTCAGTCAAGAAAAGAATTGCAGAAG
Source organism: Glaucomys volans (assembly GCA_020662805.1). Classification (NCBI taxonomy): domain Eukaryota; kingdom Metazoa; phylum Chordata; class Mammalia; order Rodentia; family Sciuridae; genus Glaucomys; species Glaucomys volans. Next base: position 84,443 of record JAJEJO010050542.1, read on the forward strand.
TAAGGATTTTTTATTACTTATTTTTTCCTTTTTGCTTTCAACTACATTCAGCGTGGCAGAGTTTACTGATGACCTTAAAGAAGTTAGTGTTCTAGATAGAGCCACTACCTCTAAAGGAGTTAGATCAGCAAAGGTGAGTTTAGTTTATAGGTTTGCAAGCAATTTATATTTGGAGAAGGAGGAAAAAGTACATATATAAGACAGCTACAAAACTGGAAAAACATCATGAAAGGAAAATATTACATTGAGGGAAAATAGAAAAAGTATATACCAGGAATATGATAAAATTTCTTGTAATAAATTAAAGAATCAGAATCATTCAGGAATATATGATAAAATGATAAAATGGATTAGGAGGTAATTTGTGCTCTCTAAAACATAGTAAAGTTTAATTATTTCTTTTCCAAGAATATTTTATGATATGCTAGATTTGCTCAATTTTATTCTAAGAATCATAGATCAGAGTGGTAGCAGCTCATGATAATTTATGTTTTTCCTACCTTTTGATGTTTTGGGTGTCTTTTTTGTGTGGCACTATGAGAGTGTGAAAGCAAAAACTCACATTAATTTAATATATTTTAAATATTATTGATCTCTGAGTAAATTGTTTTGTAGCAAATTATGTGTGTCTCTTCAAGAATTTGTTTTCTCTTTAAAATATTAGCTTGATTTTCCTTTTTCTGGAATCTATTTTGAATTTAATATTTACTCAAAGCTGTTGTTTTTCTAAGTTCTAAAGAAAATTTAAGTTGTAGGACTCAACTCTTCTTTTTACTTGTCTCTCTTTTCTCCTATTCCACAGTTTGAACCATTCTGTTTTCTTTCTTTTTTACATTTTTATGTGTTCTAATTAGTTATATATGACTGTAGAATGCATTTATGCATTTTGATAAATCATACATAAATGGAGTATAATTTTTCATTTTTCTGATTGTACATGTTGTAGCATCACATCTGTCATACAGTCATCTATGTACATAGGGTAATAATGTCTGTTTCACTCTACTATCCTTCCTACCCCCATACCCCTTCCCCTCTCTTTGCACCCCTTTACCTAATCTAAAGTAACTCTTTTTTTCTCTACCAACCCCTGTACTGTGAATTAGCATCCACATAGCAGAGAAAACATTTGTCCTTTGGTTTTTTGGGTTTGGCTTATGTTGCTTTTCCAACATTATATATCTGAAACTTGATCCCGGCTCTTCTATCTCTAGTTCCTTCTTTTATATATTTATTAGACATTTCACAAGGATGTCCTATAACATTCAAACTTACCATGAGCTAAATCAAGCTTCTTGGGTGGAATACTCCTGGGTTGTTAGTATGGTTTGGATCTTCAGTGTCCCCTAAAGCCCCATATGTCAAATACTGTTCCCCAGCATGATGCTATTAGAAGGTGGTCAAATCTTATAAAGTCTAGTGGCGAGGGTGTAGGTCATTTAGGGCATGTTCTTGAAGCAGATAATGGGACCCCAGCTCCTTCTTTTTTTATCTTTTTTGATTCTTAGACATATGGTGAGTGGTTTATACTCTGCCATGTTCCTCCAATCAGTACCCTCTGGCACTCTCATCAGAGGCCTAAAAGCAACATAAAAATAGGCCAAGTGACTATTGACTGTAAGCTTGTGAGTCAAATGAAACTTTTTCTCTTTTTAAGACACTTTTCTCAGTTAATTGTTACAGTGAAGGAAGGTTGACTAACACAGCAAAGTGGAACTGCTCCTTAAATCTATCTCACTGTCTGTTTTGGTATTGCCTGTGAACTAACAATGTTTCATCAAATTTTTGAATGATTGAATAGAAAAAATCACCAAAAGTAGAATAGTATGTCATGGCACATTCATGAAGACTATATAACACCAAAAATTACATATAACATCAACATGTCCTTACATAAAAGTTCTATTGGAAAATATGATGATTTGTTTAAATATTGTCTAGTGCTATAAACATAGAGATCCTATGATCAGCAAAGCCTAATTATTTGCTCTCTTGTTCTTTATAGAAAATGTGTGATACCTTCTGAGGTAGGACAGTGTATGAGGGCAAGGGTATCTTTATTCATCAGCATACCCCAGTTCCATGAACAGGGAACATAATATTCTCACTCAAAAATATTTATTTAAAGAAAGAAATATTGGTGCTATACACCTTGCTTTCTTTCTACTTTCTCTATTTTATATTAGTAATCTAAACTCTTATGAAAATCTTTCTCTTTAAACTTCAAGTCTTGCTAGTTTTGTCTAATTTGTGTCTCACAGTTTTGTCTTTCAACTTTGTCCTTTGTCCTTGTCTTGCCAGGTCTTTATTCAATCACAACTATAATGAAATTACTAAATACCATTGTATTTTTTGCTGTCACCATCAATTAATTCTTTATTATACTTCTTTCTGAAGTCATTTTACTAATTACTTCAAAATTTACTGCACTTGGAAAGCAGAAGGTAAAAAGAGATGGAGGAGAGGCAGCAATGAGGAATAAAAGGAAATGCAGGGAGAGATCTGCTGGTCTGTGGGCCCTTGCTGAGTGCTTGTCATTATCACTGTTTTCCTTTCCTTTTTCCATTTTTCAAATAGAAAAAAATATTTTTTGAAAAAATACTATTCACCAAATATTGCATATCACATAAAATAATTTCAAAATTCATAATTGATCCTCACAAAGCATTTATTTATTTTAGTCTCTAAACAGAAATTAATGGGACTATACTCCTTATGTGTAAGATGCACACATTATTGGAAGAATAACTGGCATGGATGACTGGCAGGTGCTAGAGTACATAATACAACCAAAGTGGACATGGAGATTTCTAGGAGGAGTTCATTGGAATATGCTTTGCTTAGCCTAAAGACATTCAAATCAAAGGTCAAAGCCCTTCCGACAGTGGTCTATTAATTAGATATTGCAGGTGACTTTCTGAGCGTGGATAGTATGTGAAAAGGGTTTGTAGTCTCATTCTGCAGGGTTGCCTATGACTTCAGCCAGCTTTTATACCTTTTCAGCATTGCCTCATCCACAGCCAAAGGGTCTCAAGGGAGCACTTAGGCTATTAGTTTAATCTCACTGTTGAATGTTTGTCTTTTCTTAAACCAACTATTGTATTAGGTAAATAAGTCAAATTCGAAGAGTATGTTTATAAATGTTGAATGAATGTCAAGTGAACCCCACAAAAGTAACCTGAATAAAGAAGTGGTGAAAAATTAGTTTTTCCCTTTTGGATAAGCACCATGTAATACAGTACAAAATGATGGCAGGGCACAGTTTTGAGTACATGGTGTATTAAATGAAAGGATAAATGAATGGATACTATTTGCTTTATGCCTTTATTTTCTATTCTTCAAGTCCAAGATATTTTCTTTATGTATTTCAAGAATAAGATAATGATTCTCAGTCAGGGGCCATCCTATTAAAAACATACAGGAATATATATATATATATAATTATATATATATATGTATATATATATATATATATATAATTTATGCCTTGATAACAAAACTAGGCAAATTCTGTAGCAATTGTCTTTTTATTTTGAAGTGAATATATTATAATTTGTATGTGATGTCCCTCAAAATTTTCCATGTAAGACAATGAGGAAAAGTTTAGAGGTGAAATGATTTGGTTATGACAGCTTTAATGCAATCAGTGCATTAATCTGCTGATGGGAATTAACTGGGTGGTAACTGTAGGCAGAAGGGTCTAGCTGGAGATGGGTCACTGGGGTTTTGCCTTTGAGGTTTATATTTGTCTCTGATGAGTGGCGTTCTGTCTGCTCCTGCTGAGATCCAGCCTTAGCAGGGGTTGTGGCACAGCTTGGTGGGGGGAAGGTGTCAGCGACGAGAGTAAAGCGACACAGACTCAAAGATCTGAGGCTTAATTTTAACTTTACTGTTACATGGCTAAATTCTAAGTCCAGCTACCATTTCACACACAATCTATATATATCTATACATTCAGTTTGAGTACATTCTTTTGAGGTTATATAGAAGGAGAGGTGATAAAGCTCTAAGGAAATGTGATGGACATAAGTATAATCAAAACAAATCAAGTTCTACTTAAACAAAACATCACTAAACCATTAACTGGTTCTGGTTTTCATTTACCAGGAACAATAAGAGCTGAGGCTATCCTTATAGGTTTAACACGTCATGATTTAAAGTTATGTCGAGGATAACAGTTGTACTTTAGACATCTCTGGGTGGCTGATATGCAGTATAAATACCTTTTGACCTGTCTATAGTATATAAAGTGGAACTTCCTTTTGTTAATAGTTAATTGACACCCAAGATACAGCTTCCCATCAATCTTATATGCAATCCACTGTGGTCCCTGAACTGTGAAAACAGTTTCACTAAGAGGGGGGCACATCCTGGTTTAGGCTAAAGCAGACAGGCAGTCTGGCTGCGTTAAGCTAACTGAGAGCAGTGGACAATAACTCTTGTTGATCTGACCCACAACATTTTTCCTGTTTGCTTAAGGTAGTATTAATATGAAATCAATTAAGGCTTGAGCAGTGATATTTTTATGTTCCAAATCACTTAATGTCCAATTTTTTAATGAAATCTTTACCAATACCAATAAGAAATAACACAAAAACAAGAAAGAGCATGCCACGTCCACATTTCCCAGAAGATTAGACCGTGCAAGAATCTTCATTATTCCCAGTGGAATCGTGTCAAGCACTGAGGGGAATAGTGGTGGGGATGGCATGTTCCCTGGTGCCATGTACTCAGCTGCTTTCCTTCACCGTACATTTTTGCCATGGTGTTGTGCCTCCCCTAGGGCCCAGAGCAATAACGTGAGTCATCTATGGACTGAGATCTCCGAAGCTGTGAGAGTCAAATAAACTTTTCCTCCTCTAAAATTGTTCTTGTCAGTTCTTTGTTACAGAGACAAAACAGCTGACCAAAGCAGAACCCAGCCACACTTCTTCTTTATGTATATAGTAACCCCTTGGAAATTCTCCATTTCCCCTGTGGTTTTTTTTTTTTTTTTTTTTTTTTTTTTTACAGGGAATTGAACTCAGGGGCTTTCAACCACTAAGCCCCATCTCCAGCCTGATATTGTATTTATGTAGAAACAGGTTCTCACCAAGTTGCGTATCACCTTGCCATTGCTAAGGCTAGCTTTGAACTTGTGAGCCTCCTATCTCAGACTCCCCAGTCACTGGAACGATAGGCGTGGGCCAGGAGCCTGACTCTCCATTACCTTGTGTTTCCTCCTTTCCTTTCCTCTTCTTTCCCGTGTTCCTTCTCTCCCTTTTCGTTCTCTCCCTTATCCTTTCTTTTATCCATATAACCTAAAAAGATCTTGCATAATCAAATCTCAGCTGAGTTTTTGTTTGTTGTGTTTGGCCAGGAGTAGAGATTGGTAATAGTTACATGCCTTGGAGTATTCTGAAATTTTTCAGCATATATTTTTGTAGTATTTTTTATTGTCATGAAACAAAAGCAACAACACAGTAATAAATGAAAAACAAGCTGATACTGGTTTAAATATTTAGGGAGACACTTTTCCTCAAGTACCTGAAAGTTCAATTTCGGTTTAATAAAGTCATTTCTGTGGAAGTACAGTTTTCTTTGATTTGCTAATTTCATCATTTGATTGTTTTTCCTGAGTCTGTACTAAAAGGCACCAGAAGTACAGAGTTTATAAACATCAACTACATAATGTAGAAGGAGAATGTCCATGATCCTGAATTTCCATCCAGTGTTCTAACTTCATTTTGAAGTAATCATCATTGCCTTATTAATGTCATAAGCAGATGAATTTAACCCTGCATCAATGGAAGCAGTCACAAAATGCAAACAAATTCACCATAGTCATTTTAGACCAAGTTAGATTCACTACTCTAACTGGATATGAAGCCAGTGGTGGTTAAACTATGGGAGAGTGGTGAAATCTTGGTAATAAACAGCCATAAAAGCCAATAAGGATCATTACAAGCACAGTACTTCTGAAGTAGCACAAAGTATGATGCCAGAGAAGTGTTGAAAACATGAGTACAAGAAGGGAAATAGGCTCATCATTCAGATATGAAGCCAAGAATATGATATTGCATGAAGCCAGTTTAATAAAGAGCAACATGGAAGTCAGTCAAAAGGGTCTAAGACTGATCAAAGTTATTGATCAAACTTCTCAAAGCACCCACTGTTTGACATCATAGTCTCGTCCTTGAAGAAGAGCATGGGAATAACTGGATTCATTCATTCAGTTAGGCAGACATCAAGTGTTCACTGAGTTGCCACTGTATACAAGTCTCTTGTGGCAGAATAACAAACAAAACAGTTTACCTGCCTTAGGCATGTCTATTCAAGTGGGAAGAGGATACAAAAAGAGTAAAGGAAAAGTGTCTGTCAGGAAACATATGTTGGTTTTTTACACATGGAATAGTCGAGTATGTCCTTAATAAGAAAATAAATTTGAGCAAAATCATAAAGACAGCACTCAAGACACAGAGACTACCAGATACAAAAACACTATACAGTGTTCCCCCATCTTATCCACAGTTTTAGTTTTCTATAGACAAACATTGTCTGAAAATATTAATGTGAAATTTCAAAGGTAAAAAATCCACGAGTTTTAAATTGCATACCATTTTCATGAAATCTCACCTGTCCCACTCCTGCTGTGATTGATTCCTTTGTTCAGGGTTTTCATGATCTGTACACCACCCACCTGTTGGTCACTTGGTAGCTATCTTGATTATCACATTGACTGTCATGGTATCAAAGTAACCTTTATTTTACTTAATAACAGCCCCCAAATGTAAAACTATTTATGGTTCACCAATACAGATATGACACACTAAAGTTCTAAAGTGTGTCCTTTATGGGAAATTGTAAAAGTACAATAAGATATTTTGAGAGAGTTGAGAGGTCCACATTCAAATAATTTTATTACTGTATATTTTATAATTATTTTATTTTAAGAGATTCTTTTTATCTATCATTGTGCCTAATTTATAAATTAGACTTCATCATAGGTATGTATGCATAAGAAAAATAGATATTTATATAGAGAGTTCAGAATTGTTTGAGGTTTTAGGCATCCACTAGGAGTCTTGGAATATATCCCTTATGGAAAAGATGTTGGGGGAATTTTGTAGTGGGATAGTGCTGAACATGATTCAAGAAGCAGCAAAGTCATATTATGCTGAGAGAAGATTAAGTAAGGTAAAGAACAGAGTCAAAGAAGTAGCACAGCCAGAACTCATAATGCCTTTTAGGCCATAGAAAAGATCTAAAAACTTTGTATAAGACTGTCAACTTTGAAAAATTTCCAAAAGGGAGGCAATATGATCTGAGATGTTGAAAAGAATATCTTTTACAGATTAATTGGAAATATGGTGTAATAAAGTCAGGAGAGAAACAAGGCTTCTCTATGCAATTAATCTAGATGAAAGATTAAGGTAGTGTGGACAAGGATGGACTCTGAAGGTAATAAAGAAAAAATTGGATTTTGCAAACTGATGATAAAATAGACAAAATATACTATTTGATTTAGATGTGGGATAAAGAGGAAACGAGACAAAAAGTTTAGCTCCAAGCATAGCCTGGGCATTTAAAAGATCAAATTCAGATATGTTAAGTTGGTTATGAGTATTAGACATCTGCCTGGAAATATTAGTTAGGCAGTTGTATACACTGATTTGTGATATTTGCAGATAATCAGAAGATCCAGATTTGAAAGACATAGATATGTGGTTGATATAGAGAGTCTTTAGAGTGAATTGTAGTACTGAGGGCATGATTGTAGCAAATAAATTCATGTTTAGAATCTGAAGCACGAGGACTCTTAGCTCAGGGAGATAAGAAGCAATTGGAAGAGGAGTAGTGGAAGGAGGGCAGAACTGAAACAAGGACAGAATGAGAAAATGCCTCAAAAAGAAGAGGTAATCCATTTCAAATACTTCTGACAAGTCAACTAGGATAAGTATTAAAACTCGGCTAATGGATTTAGCCACGTAGAAGTCTTTGGAAACCTCGATACATGGGGTTTCAGTGGCCAAAATCCCACTTGGGATAAGTTTCAAAAGATAACTATAGGGCAAGTTGGGATTAGTAAGTATTAGAAATGTATACATAGATTTTTACAGGAGACAAAAAAGGTGTGAGAGGTACATATGGAATTTTTATGCTTTTCCTCTGACTTATAATAGGATATCTGTATACAAATATAATAGTATAGGGAGAATATGAAAAGAGAAAGAAGTTGGGAAGAGAAAGGGAGGGTGTAAAAAATTACTGAAACGCTGAAACTTTGGATACTTAAATAAGAGGAAAAGTGTACAGAAAAAAAAAAAGGAAAGGGAGCAAGTTTGGCTAAGAGCTGGTTAGATTTATCCATCAGCATGCTTCTAATTTAAGGAATATGCAGTCATTCATATTTAGTGTTAGAATATAAATATGACTTTCTTTACAAAAGAGTTTACAATTCATAATATATTCAATAGAAATGCATTTCATGGGGGACACGGCGCTGGGGCTCCGGGTGAGATTTAGCCGGGACCGGAGCTGCTTGCCGGGTCCAGCGGCACCAGTCTACAGTTTCCCTGGCGGAGAGGCGCCATCCTCAGCTATCTGAGCCCTCAGACCTAAGCCCACCCCTTCCCTCGGGGACACAGCGCTGCGGCTCCAGGTGAGATCTGGCTGGGAGCGGAGCTGCTTGCCGGCTCCAGAGGGGAATTTGTGCCCAGCGGCGCCATTCTACAGCTTCCCTGGTGGAGAGACGCCATCTTCGGCTGTCTGAGCCCTCGGACCTAAGCTCAGCCCTTCCCGCTGGGACACGGCACTGCGGCTCCAGGGCCACGGTGCTGTGTCTCCTGATTGCCTCTGCCCAGAAGCATTGATCATTCCCAACATGGAGGTTGTGAGACAGCAGCTATCTTGGGTCACCACTTGATCAAGCACCTCTCAAACATCTGGTGAGTTACTGGAAATCTGCAGGGACGCCTTAAGTCTTTACAGGGAAATTGCAATCCCTCTGATTTGCACTACTAGAGGGGAAGATACATGAGCAGCATGAGAAAACACGGGAAGAAAGTGTCCCAAACAAACTTAGATGATACATCAAGAGATCCCAAAGACAGCATGGTAGAAGGAATGACAGAAATGGAGTTCAGAATGTTCATAATTAAAATGATCCGAGAAGAGAATGAGGTGACGAGAGTGCAGATTCAGGCTATGAATAACCAGCGACTAGAGCAATTTCAGGAAGCAAAAAATCATTTCAATAAAGACATAGAAGTTCTGAGAAAAAAACAAACAGAAATCCTTGAAGGAAACAAGGAAATGAAGGAAACAATCAACCAAGTTAAAAACTCAATAGAAAGCATAATGAACAGAATAGATCACTTGGAAGACAGAACCTCAGACAACGAAGACAAAATATTTAATCTTGAAAACAAAGTCGAACAAACAGAGAAGATGGTTAGGAATCATGAACGAAACCTCCAAGAAATATGGGACATCATGAGAAGACCAAATTTGAGAGTTATTGGGATTGAGGAAGGCACAGAGATACAAACCAAGGGTATGAACAATCTGTTCAATGAAATAATATCAGAAAATTTCCCAAATATGATGAATGAGATGGAAAATCAATTAAAAGAGGCGGACGGGACACAAAACACACAGAATTTCAACAGATACACACCAAGGCACATTATAATGAAAATATCTAATATACAAAAAAAATAGAAATTTAAAGGCTGTGAGAGAAAAGCAGCAGATTACCTACAGGGGGAAACCAATACGGATATCAGCAGATCTCTCAGCCCAGACCTAAAAGCAAGAAGGGCCTGGAACAACATATTTCAAGCTCTGAAAGAAAACGGATGTCAACCAAGAATCTTATACCCAGCAAAACTTACCTTCAGATTTGATGATGAAATAAAATCCTTCCATGATAAACAAAAGCTTAAAGAATTCACAAAGAGAAAGCCTGCCCTACAGAACATTCTCAACAAAATATTCAAAGAGGAAGAAACGAAAAATAACAATCTCGGTCACGATGGGCAGGAACTACCCTAAAGAAAGAGTTAATCAAAGGAGAAACAAAGTTAAGCTAAAAAACCAAAAAAAGCAAAAATGACAGGAAATACATGTCATATCTCAATATTAACCCTGAATGTAAACGGCCTAAACTCAACAATCAAAAGACAAAGACTGGCAGACTGGATTAAAAAGAAAAACCCAACAATATGCTGCCTTCAAGAAACTCATCTCATAGAAAAACATGCCCACAGACTAAAGGTGAAACTTTGGGAAAAAACATACCATGCACCTGGACTGAGTAAAAAAGCTGGGGTTTCCATTCTCATTTCAGATAAAGCAGACTTCAAGCCAAAGTTAGTCAGAAGGGATAAAGAAGGACATTTCATACTGCTTAAAGGAAGCATAAATCAGCAAGACATAACAATCATAAATATTTATGCACCAAACAATGGTGCATCCATGTATGTCAATCAGATCCTTCTCAATTTCAGGAATCAAATAGACCAAATACAATAATACTCGGAGACTTTAACACTCATCTCTCACCGTTGGACAGATCCTCCAAGCAAAAATTGAAAAAAGAAACCATAGGACTCAATGACATAATCGCTAATTTGGACTTAACACACATATATAGAATATTCCATCCATCAAAAAGCGAAAACACTTTCTTCTCAGCAGCTCATGGGTCCTTCTCTAAAATAGACCATATGTTATGGCACAAAGCTACTCTTAACAAATACAAAAACATAGAGATACTACCTTGTATACTATCAGATCATAATGGAATGAAATTAGATATCAATGAGAAAGTTAGAAACAGAAACTACTCCAAGACCTGGAGATTAAATAATATGCTATTGAATGATACATGGATAACAGAAGACATTAGGGGAGAAATTAAAGATTCTTAGAGGTCAACAAGAACAAAGATGCAACATATCGAAATATCTGGGATACTATGAAAGTAGTACTAAGAGGAAAGTTCATTGCAGGGAGTGCATTTATTAAAGGAATGAAAAGTCAACAAATCAATGACCTCACATTACAGCTCAAAGCCCTAGTAAAGGAGGAACAGATCATCACCAAAAGTAGTAGAAGACAGGAAATAATTAAAATCAGAGCTGAAATCAACGAAATTAAAGCAAAAGAAACAATTCAAAAAATTGACAAAACAAAATGTTGGTTCTTTGAAAAAATAAACAAAATTGATAAACCCTTAGCCACACTAATGAAAAGAAGGAGAGAAAAAATCCAAATTACTAAAATTCGTGATGGGAATGGAAATATTACAACAGACACAATTGAAAAAGAAAATATAATAAGAAACTACTTTGAAAATTTATACTCCAACAATATAGAAAACCTGGAAGACATCAACAGGTTCCTAGAGGCATATGAGCCACCCAAACTGAATCTGGATGACATACACAACTTAAATAGATCAATTTCAAGCAATGAAATAGAGGAAGTCATAAAAAGCCTACCAACCAAGAAAAGTCCGGGACCAGATGGATTCACAGCCGAGTTCTACAACACCTTCAAAGAAAAGCTCATTCCAATACTCCTCAAAGTATTTCATGAAATAGAGGAGGAGGGAACCCTTCCAAACTCATTCTATGAAGCTAATATGACCTTGATACCAAAACCAGAGAAGGACACATCAAAGAAAGAAAATTTCAGACCCATATCTTTAATGAACATAGAAGCAAAAATTCTTAACAAAATTTTAGCGAACCGCATACAAAAGCATATTAAAAAAATAGTGCACCATGATCAAGTGGGATTCATCCTGGGGATGTAAGGTTGGTTCAACATCCGGAAATCAATCAATGTAATTCACCACATCAACAGACTTAAAGTCAAGAACCACATGATTATTTCAATAGATGCAGAGAAAGCATTTGATAACATATTGCACCCATTCATGCTCAAAACACTAGAAAAAATAGGGATAGTGGGGACATTCCTTAACATTGTAAAGGCTATCTATGCTAAGCCCACAGTGAACATCATTCTAAATGGAGAAAAATTGAAAGCATTCCCCCTGAGAACTGGAACAAGGCAGGGATGCCCTCTTTCACCACTACTATTCAACATTGTCCTTGAAACTCTAGCCAGAGCAATTAGACAGACCAAAGAAATTAGAGGAATACGAATAGGAAAAGAAGAGATCTAACTATCCCTATTTGCTGATGACATGATTCTCTACCTAGAAGATCCTAAGAATTCCACCAGAAAACTTCTGGAACACATTAATGAATTCAGCAAAGTAGCAGGATATGAAATTAATGCTCATAAATCTAATGCATTTTTATTCGTAAGTGATGCATCCTCTGAGAGAGAAATTAGGAAAACTACCCCATTCACATTAACCTCAAAAAAAAATAAAATACTTGGGAATCAATCTAACAAAAGATGTGAAAGACCTCTACACTGAGAACTACAGAACACTAAAGAAAGGAGTTAAAGAGCATCTGAGAAGATGGAAAGATCTCCCATGTTCTTGGATAGGCAGAATTAGTATTGTCAAAATGGCCATACTTCCAAAAATGCTATACAAATTCAATGCAATTCCAATTAAAATCCCAATGACGCACCTTATAGAAATAGAGCAAGCAATCATGAAATTCATATGGAGGAATAAGAGACCCAGAATTGCTAAAGCAATCCTTAGCAAGAAGAGCGAAGCAGGGGGTTTCACAATACCAGACCTTCAACTATACTACAGAGCAATAGTAACAAAAACAGCATGGTATTGGTACCAAAATAGAAAGGTAGATCAATGGTACAGAATAGAGGACACAGACATAAACCCGCATAAATACAGGTATCTCATACTTGACAAAAAAGGCAAAAACATGCAATGGAGAAAAGACAGCCTCTTCAACAAATGGTGCTGGGAAAACTGGAAATCCATATGCAGCAAAATGAAACTAAACACATATCTCTCACCCTGTACAAAACTCAACTCAAAGTGGATCAAGGACCTAGAAATCATTCCAGAGACTCTGCACCTAATAGAAGAGAAAATGGGTCCAAATCTTGATCATGTTGGCCTAGGATCAGATTTCCTTAACATGACTCCCAAAGCGCAAGAAATAAAAGCACGAATAAATGATTGGGCTAGAGTCAAACTAAAAAGCTTCTTCTCAGCAAAGGAAACAATCAGCCATGTGAA
>JAJEJO010050545.1:0-24134 GCA_020662805.1 Glaucomys volans
TTTTTCTTTTCTTGTTCTTTCTGAATTAAAGTGATAAGTGAGACAATTATCTGAAATGGGAAATGGGGGAACATATTAAGGAAAGAAAAAGAAGCTGAGGGTCAGTAAAAAACAATAAGACACCCCAATTACCAGGGGCACTGGTTCTGGGTCCTTACTTCACTGCAGAGTAGTCCGATATGTGTGTTCTCTCTTAAATAAAATTTTCTTTCTCTGTTTGCTTCTAGGTTCTCAGGTGTTTAACCTTCGAGAACATACGAACAAGAACTAAATCCTGAATTCTAAGACCAGTATGAAGGGGAAGTTCATCCTTGTCAGGTTGAGGTCAAGAAAGATCACAAAATTATATAGAAAATACCCAGGAACTTGCCTGTGTGAAGTCTCAGCCCACTGTGCACAGAGCCCCAGGGGCCATGAGCCTGGGCACTTGACACAGCTCCCAAGCCTTAGCGTTTTCATGGAACTGGATCACTGCTGCTTTCCCCTGCTTCTAAGGGCAGGCCCCTAGATTTTGTTCTTTGTGGGGTTTTCTTCACCATCCAGTGACAGGTTTGTGGTACAGCAACTTGTGGGATTTGGGATCTGGGGACTCAAAGTCTTGACTGTGGATTCCTTCACCAACATTCATTGACTGATCCTCTCACATCCATCACTAGGCCAGTTTCCTTAGGAGACTCAAGTGATCCCTGCCCTCAATAAGTTATTCAAGTAGTTAAGTACAGAAGACCAACATTTCAGTAGGGATTCAAAAACCATATTTGTCTCAGGCAGTTGGGATCTAGGGGTGTAACCCACAGGAGATGCCAAAGCTGGGGTTTTACCAGAGAAGAAAAGGGACCTGTGGGATCCTGCAGGGTGCAGTGGTAGGTGTGAGTGAGGCTGGGGCTTCTAATCTAGAGTTGCCAACCCAGTCTCATGTTTTCCATTTGAAAACACTTCCAGAACTCCTGAGGGTCTCCCACTGCTCCCATGAAAAACTCCCATGCTCAGTAGTTGCTCCAGGGCAGCTGAAGCAGCTGAGGAGCAGAGCAGAAGGTCCAAGAGGTGCCATGGTTCCAGCCTCCACTACTACCCTCCACTGCTACTGCTTTTACTCCAACCTTTGCAGGGTGTGGAGGAAGAAAAGGGACCTGTCATAGCAGCCCCAACACACCTAGCTTCCCACACTGCATCTGCCCTTAAAGGAGTCCCAGATCACCAGTTGCAAACATGACAGCTATTCCACCTCTCAGGGGACAGGTGAGTTGATGTTTTATCGAAAACAATGAACTTAGAAGTGGAAAAGTATGATGATGAAGGTGGGTCATGCAGGTCAGGTGGGTCAGTAGCTTGGTTCTGGCTAAGGTCTCAACTCAGCATGGAAGGTGTCCAACACAACCATGAAGAGATGACAAGTGCTGTGCCATGAACAGGGGGAAAGCTGGGTGAGGCCATCTCAGGAATTGGCAAGGCCACACCCATCTCAACCTCAAAGGTAGAAAAGTTTATTTTTCACCTAGAAGAGACCATGGATGTCCTGCTTGCACAGGGGTTCCTAGGAAGCAGTTTCACTGTGCTTAGCCATCCAGGAACTGAGAGGATTGTTTATCTGGTGTCCTGGGTGGCTGGGATACTGCCCAATAGAGAGGCAGACATTGGCATCCTCCATGTGGTGCTGGTTCTGCAGGAATGCATGTTTCTGGGCTAGGGGGTCATGAGCCTTCCACTGAGATTTCAAAGGATACCCTGGAAAGCCTTGAAGGCCAGGAAGGGTGCAATAGGGTTGAATTCCTACAGGCAACCCTTTAGAAGGCAATGTGTGAAGATGTGAGAGTGAAGTTGAAGTAGTGGTGAGATCCTGAGATTGAGAGATGCCAATAGAATGGAACATCTGCTGAGGAAAACTGTGGAACCCAGAAGAGACAAGTGGAAAGAGAGGTCCTCTGGGCTGGACCAGCAAGTCCATAGGGATAGAGCCATGTGTAAACCCTTGGACAGAAGATCACTATGCCACATGCCCCAGATGCTGGATATTGGCTACAGGATGTGTATACTGAACTGGATTTTATAGTTTTCTGTAGTCCCATCCCTTCTTTGTATGGTCTTATTCCTCCCTGTTGCAATGGGAGTGTTGACACCCTGTCACTGGACAATGGACATATGTGACTTGCTTTGACATTTACAGGGGCTCACTACCAAGAGTTTGTCCTAGGTGTCATATGAGACATTGGATTGGACTTTTAGGTAATGCTGAAATTGTGAAGACTGTGGGACTCGTGAAGTTGAACTGAATGTACTCTACATTGTGATATGGGCATTAGCTTTTGGAGGTCAGGAGAGCAATGTTATGGTTTGCATATGAGATGTCCCCCCAAAAGTTTCTGTTATCCCAGGAGTTTTCAGAGATAAAATATTCAGATTATAAGAGGTATAATCAGTCCATGTTAGTATGAATGGACTGTTTCAGTGATAACTGTGGCAATTGAAGCATGGCGGAGCAGGGGGTCACAATGGGTGGACACTGGAAGAGTTGTTCTTCCTATGGGCCTCCCCTGCTCTTCTCAGCTGGTTGTCATGTCTTAGCTGCTTCTCTCTGCCATGTTCTCTGCCATGATATTCTGCCTCCCATTGGGCCCAGAGCTATAGAGCCAGTTGCTAGTGGACTGAAACTCTGAAACCACAAGTCACAATAAGCCTTTCCTTCTCTAGGTTGTCCAGGTCTTGTATTTGGTCCTAGGGATGAAGATCTGACTCAAACATGTACTTTGACCCATGTATGAGCATGTTACCTACCTTTCCTCATATTTGTGAATTTTTCAGTTTACTTTCTGTTGTTAATTTGTAACTTCATACCATTGTCATAAAAGGAGATAATTCACAGGTTCTATGTTCTGAATTTTTATAAATTCATTGAGATTTACTTTGTGGCTTAACATGTGCAGAATCTTGGAGAACATTCCATGTGTGCTTGAGCAATCTTGTAACATGCAATTGTGGGAGGATCCTCTCTACATGTCTGTTTAGATGGATGGCATTACTGTAGCTCTGCTTCCTACTTGTCCTCTTTCTGGGTGTCCCTTGGGTTATTGAAAGGGCAATAGTGAGGTCCCCTCTGTTTCTGTATTTTAGTCTACTTATTCCTTATATATGTCACCATTTTTAAATGTGTTTTGGAGTCTTGATTTTTGGTGCATATGTGTTTGTAACATTTGTCATCTTGGTGAACTGACCCTATTATCAGTGTGTAATTTCCTCTTTTGCCTTTTTAATCAAATTTGAAAAAAATATGTATGTCTGAAGGCATGACTATGCCTTGTCCTGTTTTCACTATCTGCTTTGAACTTTCTGATGTTTTTACTCTCAAGCTCTGCCTGTTCAAACACCTAAGTTGAGAATATTGGACACCGCATGGACATAGACAATTTCAATCCTTTTTGCCAAACTACATAATTTGAAGGGAGTTTCATCTATTTGCATTCAGCATCATTACAGACAGGAAAGAACTTCCTTCTGCCATTCTTCTTTGCTTTCTCTCTGCCCTGTGTCTTTTTGTTGTCTCCATCTCCTCCATTATAACCTCCTTTCTCTTTAGTTGAGTCGGGGGAAAGATATTTTAATTCATTTCCCATTTACTTTTTTTCTCTGTTTATATTATGTTATTTTGTTTTTCCTTTATTTTGGTTAATTTTGGGTTGAAATATAACCACTACCTTTATAACACCTGGACATAAGCTGGTGACAATTTGAATTCATTCTCATAAAATACTACCCTCCCTTACACCTCAGCACTCCTGGGTATTACTAATGTCATGATTTGCAAGTCTTGTTGTGCAAGCATCAATATAAAGTGATGATGATCATTCGTACATATTTCTTAAGAATACTGTAGAAAACAATGACTAGAAATACAATGAAAACTATACTGATGATTTAAAAAAAATGTTTCCTGTGTTTATTTTGATGGAAGAACTGTGTATTTTTGCATGGCTTCTAGTTACTCCAAGCCTACTTAGTTTCACCTTGGAGCACTCCTTTTCCCCAGAAATCTCCCTTCTGTTTGTGTCATACCAGGGCTTTTGCAGCTGGTGGGACCTTGGTATGTGGTGACTGGGCTGCAACCATGGCACTCATGGTCCAGAGCCCTCAGCTGCACCTTCTTCCTCCCACAAACATAGACAATCTGCTGACTGCTGCCCAGACCAGCAGCAATGTGGTAGTTGGGCCACCTTAGCAAGGAGGTGTTTGCTAGGGGGTGCACCTCTGTGGGAGGAGCATGTGTACCTTGCAGGCAGTAATACATTCCAGCGTCCTCAGCTGTGAAATCATTTTCAGTGTGAAATCTGTCCATGACTCACTGCCACTGAACCTATCTGAGACACCAGTTTTGATACTTGACAGGTCAGACCTGTGGAGTCTGGCTTTGCTGTGCACAACACAATTCAAATAGGTGTTTCCATAACTATGTAGGAGCCTTTGACTGGACCTAGAGGGAAATGTAGACTGGCAGTCCAGGGAGGGAGAGAGGAGACTGGGTCAGCACAGCATCCCCTCTGGATCCAGAAATAATGACAGAGAAATGCAAGTTTTTGTATACTATTATGAAATATTTTCATGATTT
This sequence comes from Glaucomys volans, assembly GCA_020662805.1. Lineage (NCBI taxonomy): Eukaryota > Metazoa > Chordata > Mammalia > Rodentia > Sciuridae > Glaucomys > Glaucomys volans. The sequence continues at coordinate 4,598 of JAJEJO010050545.1, forward strand.
CTCCTTTGTTACTTTCTGAACAAAATCATGTGTCCACGCAAGTGTATGTAGTTTGTGTTGCTGTGCAAATATATCCAATGTCTTAGAAGATAGAGTTATACATGTACAATGCCTGTCTAGAGTTTGAATGCATCATTCTCTTCTTTCTATGCCCCATACTTCACCATTACACAATTTTTTGCCTTCCAAAAACTTCCTTCCTTTCATTGATCTGCATATCCATGCCCCATCCTCTGTGGTGAAATCCACACCACTAATTGCTCACAGATCACGTGAAAGAAGCAATGGCTCAACTTCCTCCTCATTCTCTGTCCTCATCCCCTCTGTCCTCACCAGGGATCCAGAGCATCAGTAGTCCCAGGAGCTGAGGAGGAACCCTCATTTTGAGAAGTGGAGCTGAGGAGTCCTGGTGAGTCAAGGCCAGGTTAAAGCTGAACTTTTATCTCAGCCTTGCAGGAAGGTCCTCCCCAGGGAGCTACATGCAAATCGCCTGGTGGGTGCAGCAGTGTGGAAAGAGACAATGGGAGGTGTGGACTGTCCTTTGAACTAAATGTCATAAAAAGTCTTCTGTAATTGGACAGAACCCAATAAGAGGAAGTCCTTGCTGCTGGCCTTGGTAAACAGAGGATCTGATCATGAAAATGAAAATCTTTAGCAAAGACACAATGAGCTCAGCAGGGTGCACCAATAAAGTACCAGAGATATGAAGAGGTAGACACTGTGTCCAGGGCCAAGTCTGGGGAGTGAAGAAACAGGCAGTTTGACTCCTTCCTATCTAATCTGGAAAAGAAAACCATCCCACCACCAGTAGACAGGACAGAAGAAGTTTCTCCTCCCCAAACCCATCTGCTTCAGGTGCTTCAAGACTCCTGTGGTAGCTGCTGTTACCACGTTCACAAGTGTTGGAAATGGTCTCTTCCTGGAATGATTCTCTTCTATAGAATCAATATTTGATTCTTAATTATCAGTGGTTCATAAGAAAAGGATCTTCCCACAGGAGTCTATCTCACTGAGTAGAACCAGGTCCTCTCAGACATTCTGTTCCTTTCCTGCTCTGGGAAGGAATATGCCTCTCTCCCCAGACCTTTGGGGCAACCACAGCCCTGGATCCTCAGCTCAGAAGGAGTCACAATAAGTGAGTGGCAAGGACGGTACCCTCAGCTGTCAAGGCCCAGGTTCCTGGGTCTCTGACTAGTATCTCTTGGGTCTTCATTTAATCATGGTCAAGCTGGAGCATGATGTTGGGCCAGAGCTGCTCATGGTTAGTCCAAATGTCACTCTTTTAAAAATTCCTTTTTTTGCTGTTCTAATGAGTTGTACATGATAGAAGAGTGCATTTATACATTTGAATTGATTATACATAAATGGAGTGTAGTATCTCATTTTTCTGATAGTACATATTTTAGGATCACATTGGTCATGCAGTCATATATGTACATGAGATAATGTCTGTTTCACTCTACTATCCTTCCTTTTCCCATACCCCTTCTCCTTCTTTAACTCCCCTCTACCTAATATAAAGTAATTCTATTCTCCCCTAGTCACCCCTTTACTGTGAATTAGCATCTGCATATCAGAGAAATCATTCCACTTCTGGTTTTTGATCTTTGGCTTAGTTTGCTTAGTATGATATTCTCTAAATTTGTCTAACTTCATCCATTCACCAGCAAATGCCAGAATTTCATTCTTCTTTGAAACTGAGTAGTATTCCATCATATATACGTGTGTATACATATATATATTTATATATATATTTACATTTATATATATGTGATCATATATATATATATATATATATATATATATATATATCACATTTTGTTTATTTATTCATCTGTTGAAGGACACCTAGGTTGTTTCCATACTTTAGCTATTGTGAATTGAGCTGCTATAAGTATTGATGTGGCTGAGTCACTGTAGAATACTGTTTTTAAGTCCTTTGGATATCAACTTAGGAGTGGGATAACTGGATCAAATGGCGGTTCCATTCCTTGTTTTCTGAGGAATCTCTATATTGTTTCCAATAATGGTTGAACCATTTTGCCTTGCCACCATCAATATATGAGTGCACCTTTTTTCCCTACCTCCTCACCAACATTTATTGTACCTTGTATTCTTGATAATTGCCATTCTGTTTGAAATGAGATGAAATCTTCCTTTTCATTTGCATTTCTCTAATTGCTAGAGATGTTGAACATATTTACATGTATTTTTTGATCAAGTGTATATTTTCCTCTGTGAAGTGTCTGTTCAGTGTGTTAGCTTATTTATTGAATGGGTTATTTATTTGGTGTTAATGTTTTTGAGTTTTTGGGATATTCTAGAGATGAATGATTTATCTGAGGTGCATCAGGTAAAGAATTTCTCCCAATGTGTCACATTATAGATTGTATCTTTTGCTCAGAATAATCTTCTCAATTCAAGTCCATCCCATTTATTGGTTCTTGTTTTGACTTCTTGTGCTTTAGGGGTCTTGTTAAGGAAGTCGGAACCTAGGCCAACATGGTGAAGATATGGGCCTAGTCTTTCTTCTAGTAATCGCAGGGTGTCTGTTCTAGTGTTTAAGTCTTTGACCCACTTTGAATTGAAGTTCATGCAGGGTGAGAGATGAAGGTGTAATTTCATTTTGTTACATATGGCTTTCCTATTTTCCCAGAACCATTAGTTGAATAGGCAATCCTTTCTCCAGTGAATGTTTTTGGCATCATTGTCTAGTATGAGACACCTGTATTTATGTAGGTTTGTCTCTGTGTCTTATATTCTGTACCACTGGTCCTCATGTCTGTTTCGGTGCCAATACCAAGCTGTTGTTATTACAATAGATCTGAAGCATAGTTTGAGATCTGGCATTCCAAAGCCTCCTGCTTCACTTTTCTTGCTAAGGATTGATTTGACTATTCTTGGTCTCTTATTTTTTCAAATGAATTTCATGATTGCTTTTTGTAGTTCTGTGAAGAATGTCCTTGGGATTTCAATAGAAATTGCATTAAATGTGTGTAACCCTTTTCACATTAGGTCTTTTTGACAATATTAATTATGCCTATCCAGAAGCATGGGAGGTTTTTCCATCTTCTAAAATGTCCTTCAATTTCTTTCTTTAGTGTTCTGTAGTTTTCATTGTAGAAGTCTTTTAACTTTCCTGTTACATTGATTCCCAACCATTTTATTACCTTTAATTTCTCTATCTAATTGCTCTGGCAAGAGCTTCAAGGACAATGTTGAATGAAAGTGATGAAAAAGGGCATCTTAATCTTGTTCCAGTTTTTAGAGGGAATGCTTCCAATTTTTCTCCATTTAGAACTACACTGACCTTTGGTATAGAATATATGGCTTTTAGATGTTGAGGTATGTTCCTACTATCCCTAGTTATTCTAGTGTTTTCAACATGAAGGGGAGGTCTATTTTGTCAAATGCTTTTTCTTCATCGAGATGATCATATGATTCTTGTTTTTAAGTCTATTGATCTGATGAATTATGTTTATTGATTTTTGCTAAGTTGAAACAACTCTATCCCTCAGAAGAGCCCCACTTGATCATAATGCACTCTTTTTAACTTGTTTTTGTATGTGATTTGCCATAATGTTACTGAGAATTTTTATATCTATGGTCATCAGGGGTATTGGTCTGAAATTATCTTTCATTCATGTGTCTTTGTGTGTTTTGGGTATCAGGGTGATATTAGCCTCATAGAATGAGTTTGGAAGGGTTCTGTCCTTTTCTATTTTATAGAAAAATTTGAGGAGTATTGATGTCAATTTTTCCTTGAAGGTCTTGTAGAACTCAGCTAAGAATACATCCCATCCTTCACTTTTCTTAATTGGTAGACTTTTCATGGTGTTTTTTAATTCAACAAATGTCACTCTTAAGTTAATTGGAAAGAGCATGATAAGTCCTCAGTTAATCAAATAATAACCTACTCAGGCCACCTTGAGTTTCTCACCTCCTGTAGATATGAGCCAGGGTAACCTTTCTTCTCAGAATCCAGCAGCTATTGAAAGAATTAAGTCATGAAAATCCATTAAATTTTTATATATACTAATTTTTTATATACACTAATTTCATAATAAACAGACCAAGGAATCTAACTGCAAATATGATCCTAGACCAAGTTCAACAAGGAAGCTTGATCTGTATATGCTCTGGGAAACCCCAATAGTGAGATCTGCTAAACACGTTGGAGGAGAAACTGAAGTGATATTGACATTTACACTGAAATTCACTGCAGCAATAAGAACTGATGACAAAATATCTGGAAGAGGTGAGGAATTTTACATGACACATTTTCCTAGTTGACATTTTATGTACTCTCATGTTTGCTCCATTCTGTAAATTTGGTGTTCTTTCATCAGATATGTGATGCTACACACGGTTTTCTGGGTGTTACTTCTGAAAATATAGGCCTTCTAAGTAGCCATGCTAGTGAACAGTTGGAAGAAAGGAGCAGGAAACAAACACACAAAGAAAATATGCACAATTATCAAGGTTACAGCCCATTTTTAAGAACTGTTTTAATAGATGTAGAATGAAAAATTAGTTTAACCCTGTTTCACGGTTTAATTGTGTGGTCCCCTCCCATGCTGACATTCTAACACTCAGTACCTGGGAATGTGACATGACATGGCAATAGGGCTATTGTAGGTTGTAGTTAAGTAGAGGCCACATTGGAGCATGGGGGACAACTGAAGGCCACTACTGACATGATAGGAGGTCAAAATGCACAGACAGAAGCCCATAGGGAGAAGAGCACAGGAAACACGGGAAATTTGGAGTTCAGCTTCTACCAGGCAAGGAGTGCCTGGGCCAGCAGAGACTGGAAGAAGCAGGGAAGGGGCTCCTTCTCTTCAACTTCAAAGAGAGCTTGGCCTGATGTACCTTGACTTCAGACTTCCAGTCTCCAGAGCTGGGTAAATGAACTCCTCTGAGTCAGGCAAGATCTGTGATGACTACTAAGCAGCCCTGGGAAACCCATGCACCCATTTTCAATGTGGAAATAAGGATTTTTGGAAAACCAGTAATAGTAAGAAATTTGTAAGATTTAATTCATAATAAATCAGGTTAAGAAAAAGTAGCTTTTACAAAATATTCTTTAATAGAATAAAGTTTCAGAGAATGCTTCTATTTTTATTTTAAATGATGTAAAATCTTTAGAAGCCTCTATTTTGATTGGTTATTTTATCAGAAATATTTGACATAATAAAATAGCTTAGAAATTCTTTATTCATATGAAACATTTTCATATAGGAAGAGAAGAAAAGGCAGCATTCCTAATTTCAAGGCAGATTCTCAGGCTCCAGTGATTAGCACACTATGATGTTTGGACATCAAAACCAAGTTGTGGCCACAGGTAGTCTCTCTCCACAGGAGAGAGTTAATATTAAAACAGTATTAATATTAAACAGTATTAATAAGGTGGGTGAGACTAACTTCCCCCTGTGCCCAGGTGGGGAGGGGACTCTGTGTGTCTCCAGTGTGACCAGGCTCAACTGAAGGGGACTTATGCGAGGGATTTCATTATGTTCTTGGATCCATGTTACTACAAGTGTGTGTGCGACTCTGGGCAGTTGGGCAGCTGCTGGGCACTGAACCTGTTTGAGTGTGACCATGTCAGAGTGCTGAGGGTAGATTGGCACTGACACACCAGTACCAGGCTGTGTTATGAGGACTCTTCAGCCCAGCAGCACACTCCCTCCCTGTGTGGCCAGGATGAGAGACATAGCCCTCTGCTCGTGCCTGGGCCAAATGGAGGTCTCTCCAATGTGAGGTGAGAGTGGGTCCTGGGTGAGACTAGAGTTCATCCTCCAAGGAAGGGGATTCTCCAAACCCAAATGTCAGGGTGGATCCTGAGCCCAGAGGCCCCTGAGTGCAGCAGCCATCTTCCCTAAGTTACAGCCTGTGGCCGCTCAGTGGAGGATGAATTGATGGATATGTCAGGTGTTCTATGTGCAGGAAGCCAGGGAAAACTGTAAGCCAAGCACAGTGAGACACTTGCCTGTATGCATTCATAGTATTCAGGATTCTTAGGACTGACTGAACCAAAATTTGTATTATAGGCATACAGGTAAATTTCCAGAAATTCTATGTGTTTTACTCTTTTATTCAATTATGATTTACTTTTAATTTTTCTTAAGAGCTGAATGAATTGATTACTGTTCATGTTACATCTAAATTTAAAAACATTCTAATTAAATAGGTAGAAATGAAAGCATCATATAAGTCAGGATTTCCACAGTGAGAAATTTTACTTTAATTGTGCCAGTGCATTGTGAGTACACACAGCAGTGAGTCATGTGAATGTGACCAGGCACAGCACACACCGTGCTCAGTCTCCTGCCCTGTCCTTTCCCATCCCTCCCTCTGCCCTCACCCTGATCCAGCTGTTCGGCTTTCCTGATCCCCTCCTGTTGTTATTTTAATGTGTGCATCACTGTGATGTGGAAATGTGAGCTTCACTGTGGTCAAGAATGATGCTCAGCATCCACTGGAACCCATTGTCCTAGACAATTGGCACACATGTTCATGCTTATGGGTTTCACTTAGAGGTTAAGCTGGTGCAGGCAGGACTCAGCTGGGCTCAGCTGCAGAAGAGCCAGACTCCAGACTTTACTTCATGGATGATATGCAGTGTGTTCAAACATCCCAGAATTCTCATGGGAGACTGTGGGAGGGTACCAAGTGCCCAAACCAAGCTGGACATGTCAATAGTTGACCAAGTTGTTGAGAAATGCCAGTTCACATTGTGCTTTGCTAAAGCGTAATAATGATAAAATATTTCCAGTTCATTACATATTAATGGAAAGATAAAAATGGGGGTTGGTGAGGTTCTAATTGGTTTCCCAGAAGTTTTCATGTATTGGAGGTTTGGTGCCAGTGTGGCCAAGATAAGCAATTGTGGAATTAAGAAGTGGGGCTTGGTGGGATTGGACCAGGTCAGTTGAGCTATTGTCCCTAGAAAGACCAGTGCTGATCTCACACTGAGAGAGTCCTCACCAGAGTGGGTTGTCAGAATGTGCAGCCACACCACAGGCTTGGCCACTGCATCTTGCACCTGGTTCCCTTTCCACTTACCCACCAGGCTGACATGGCCAGGGTGCCTCTCCTGGGGACAACAGGTGGGATTGCCTAACCATGGACATTCAGGCTTGAGAACTGTGAGTTCAACCAACCTCTTTGTTTACACAGTACTTACCTAGCTCTGGTATTTTGCTATAGCAATAGAAAGAGGACTAATATGTGTTGTTTATGAACAAGGTTTAAATTGAAATTTCTTCAGATGGCCACACTGGAGATTGACAAACTATCTGACATAATTGTGTCCTAAATTTAGACTCTCAAATCTCATTTATCTAAGCTATTCAACATTCTAAAATACAGATTCTCATCCAGCAGTTCTAGTTGGTTCTGTAATTCTGCACTTGGAACAGCTCTTGGTGATGCAGATGATGATGTTCAGCTGGAATATTTTGAATACAAAGGATAATAGCACTATATCCACATCCGGTTTTGCTTTCAATTTTGTCAAAGAAGATTGTCATAGTTTTCAAAAAAATCCTTATATATTGCTTTCCGTTTCTTCCTTTACTGTGGATATCATGTTTTAACAATGTTTTCTTGATATGATCACAATTGCTGATTGCATTCAGAGGCACGTACAAAATTACTCTGTGCCCTGTCCTTCATGACAGAATTCCAAGCGTTGATAAATATTGACTGCCTGGGTGAGGGTGAGACTCAGGCCTGGGAAAAAATCTCAAGGATCTAGCATTTGAAAGAAGATGTGAGGCAGGTGGGAATATGGGTCATCCTTTATCTATAATCAACCATACCATTTAGCCAGTAACCTGAGCCTTTTTTGTAGGCCCCCTTAATGTGCAGTTCAAACAAAGAAGACCCCTGCCCATAGGTGACATAGGGGCTTATGCTCACAGGATATTGTTTATGACCTTGAGTGTGTACACTGAGTCAGAGGGTTTATCACCTTGAACACACAGTTACCGTGGCAGCCAATGATGGCCTTGTAACACATGAAATGCATCAACCTCCCAGAGGCCTTGGAAAGGGAGACTCACTATGGCCAAGTTGGGCCTGCTCCACAGTGACCACAATAGGAGATCAGCTGGTAACTGCTGTCCTCACCATGGCTTCTGGAAGCACATATCCCAGACCTCTTTCCCTCGCTGGCTCCTGTGTAGATGCTTTCTGAGGGGCCTCTTCTCATAGTGAGGATCCAGAAGAGGAAACTTCCACACCACCCATTGTACCTGTAGGCAGACACATGGACCAGGGTGAGGACTGTGGAATCACCTATGATGTCCTGCAGGCAACTGAGGGCATTAGACCCACTCCTGGGCTCTCACACAGATCCATGGGACACAGTGTCAGAAGCCTATGCCTTCAGTGGCAGGTGAGCTCTGGTTTCTGGGGAGCAGCATTGAATCTCCCATTTCCAGCATCTTCTTTCATATCAGGTCCCCTGGTCTTTCAAAAGTTTCCTCTTGGACTCTACTTATCTATACCAAGCCATTCCTACAAGGAATGCCTTTGCAGATGTGCTCTGAGTTCTGACAGGATCGGGGGGATCCCTCCATTGTCATAGCTGCCTTTTCTGTGTTCCGTTTCTGTATCTGCATCTTCATTACCACACTCCCAGAACTGTGGAAGGCTGCAGTTGAGATTCCCATTCACTGTTTCAGAGGACTTCCTGCTTGGAATGCACACAGTGAGTTCTCCTATCTATTTAAATCCAAACTCCTCCTATGAACCAAATTCCTCAGCTGCAATGATGATTGGACATTATTAAATCAATTGGAGTTGTGAGATGAGACTGGATTCCTTGCTTTGCCAGTTTCTTTCATGGATTAAAATCCATGGATGATAATGGAAGTGAAGTAAACACAGTAGGTGTTATGTAAGGGAAAAGAGAGAAGTTCCATAATGTGGGAGGGCAATGAAGGCCAGAGAAAACCATTTGGTTTGCTAGGTTAGGACTTCCATGGTTTTGTGAAATGAGCATCAATCAAAATCTATGCTAAACAGGGGTTGAAAAAGTGCTAGAGCCTTTTGTTGTGTCCTTCAGTCTGAAGGCTTAACCCTTCCTGTGATTCCCATCTGGTTCACTGCCACCTTCCATTTTCTAGTTTCTCTGGGAGAAAGGATTTGGCTGGAGTGTTCTCACAGGTGAGCCTCATAAGCTTTTACCTTTGAAATAGGTCTTCATGGTGCCAATTAGGATTTTTCCCAGTTAACATCCCGGTGTGGTCTCTACCTTGAACTAGACCACAATTGGGGCCCATCACTTCTGACTGTTGACCCTTGACTATTCACTATCATCTCTGCCTGCCAGGCCTAGGGAGGCAGAAAGAGGATGAGGGTCCAGAGGAGCCTATCTTATCCTTTCTGCAGAAACCCTAGTGACCTTCATGGTCTGGCTGCTGCTGAGCAGTGCTCTCATCCAGTGGAGGCAGCAGGAGGAGCAGCTGGGTCAGCCCAGCCTCATACATCTGCTCCCCTGGGAGGTTTTTTCATTGACCGTATCACTGTGGGAGGGTAACTGCCATACTGTTGACAGTAATAAGTGGCAACATCTTCAGGCTCCAAGCTGCTGATAGTGAGAGTGAAATCTGTGCCAGATCCACTGCCATTGAACCTTGATGGGACACCAGATCCCAAACTGGTTGCAGCATAGATCAGGAGTTTAAGAGCTTGCCCATGTTTCTGCTGATACCAAGCTAAATAATTGATAAGGCCCTCACTTGCCCTGCAGTTGATGGTTACTCTGTCTCCACGAGATGCAGACATGGAGGATGGAGACTGGGTCATCTGGATTTCACATCTGACACCTGACAATGGAAACAACAGCAAAAAGACATAAAATTACTCATATTATTCAAGGACTTCTCTGAAGATCCTGGCAGCATTGAAGATACTGGGCTGAGCAAAGACCCAGTGCTTTTCCTCCTTACCTTGAAGCCAGATGAGTAGGAGTCCCAGAAGCTGACCAGGGGCCCTCATTTCCATGCTGTGTCCTGACGGGGAGTGACTCCTTCACAGTGTGTTAGCAGCCTATTAAGAAGTCCTCAGGGCAGTGAACTATGCTCTGGGCACATGCAAATCACTAGGGCTGGGCATGGCTGGGAACAGCTGGCTGGCTGACTCTTCTCAGTCACACAGCACAGGTTCCAGAGCCTGAGTCCCAGGTCAGACAGGGAAACTCAAAATTTCTGGCAGAAATTGCTCTGTTTGCTTGGACCTAAGGCAGTGGGCAGTGTCTGTCTCCAGTTTTCTAAGTTGTTTTGAGTACCGCTAGGTTCCATCCATGGATTTTTCCATCTCTGACATAGGGTGTGGTTTATGGCTCAGTCCCAGAAGCTTCAGGAGTGTTTAGGAGATACTTGCATTTGGCAGCTGTGACCATTGATGAGTGCAGAGGAGCTGATTCTTTCCTCTGATCCCTGAGGGTCGAGGTGTGAAGCAGACGGGCAATAAGAATAAATGTTGGGTCATGATTTATAAGAAGGGGAAAAATCTGTCCTCACTCATCTGTCATCTCCAGCTCCACAGACTCCCTCCCTCTGTTTATCCCTGCTCTGTCCCACTATGTTTATCAAGACCAGCCAGTCTCAGGGATGTCCTCCCATCTACCTGAAGCGTACAAGCTCCCTTCCTAGGTCTGCTTGTGATTTCATTTGTCCATTCCTGGTGTCTCTTGGATGCTCAGGTTATGACTCCTGCTCTCTGTGGCCTCATATCCCAGTGTATTCAGAGGTGGGGTCCTCTCTCATCCAACCCTCATCCTCCCTCCATATCTGTCATGTTCCCTGCTCTTTTATGTTCTCTGATAATCAAGTCTGTATACACACAAAGACAACATCTAGAGATTGGTTTTAAGCAGGGCTGTGGATATGTCAGGTCATACATAATTATTAGGCCCAAGAGATTCACTGTTGAAATAAATTACTTATTTGACAGAAGAATATTTAAACTCACCTTGTGTTACAGAATGCAATTAAATATAAGAATATGAATTCACAGATTTTGTAGATAAAACTTGAGAATATGTCTCTGTATAGATAGAAAGAGGGATTGATAAACAGTATTGAAGAAATAAACCTCTAGTCTCCAAAAGACTAGTTCCAAAAGAACCCATACTTCCTAAATACCACTATTCATTAATGGGTACCATAAATTTCTGAAAAATGTCTTATTCAGAGATTCTTGAATAGGAAAAATAGAAACCAGAACCATTGTGAGACTCAAGAAGCAATCAAAGATTTAGGGGGCCATAGGAATACATTACAAAAGCCAATTTTCAAGGGATACCAAAGAGACAAATCTAGAGAATTCTCTCATGGTAAATGGAATTTGAAATTTGAAATAAGAATGAATCATTACTTGTTCATATTACCCTGGTCTCCACAGTAGACCCAGGATCACTGCAGTAGGTTGGGTTTTGATGCCTGGGCTTGCTGAGCAGAAGTGCCAGGACAGGGGACCCACATCACTGAAGGAGTTTTCACAGATGTGCAGAACAATCCCAATTCCCCTCAGCTGGGAACCAGAGCAAGCGGCCACAGAGGAGCTGAATGGGGCTGCATGGCTCCCTCAGGGTCCCACCTGAGGCAGAGTTTCCCCTGGATCTGGCCCAGGCATTAATGTGGTTCTCGGCCCCATGGCAGATTGGGAGGAGCAAGAAAATTCATCTTTGTCAGATTCAGTTAACAGCTACTCTCTCCAGCCCTGGAAGTGTGGATACAAGGAAGCCTCACTTGCTCAGAGGAGCAGCGCTAGGTTTTGACCCTCTTGGTCAAGTGGCTCCAGGTCCCTGAGGTGGATGATGGTGCTGACCAGCAGGCAGGAGCTCTCCTTCCCAGGATGCTCTGTTCTCTGTACAACTCCTGTCTGCACAATGTGCACTTCCAGCCTGCTCAGGCCTTCTTTCCTTAACAGTGTGCTCAACCTGTCTCACCTCTAAATCTGCCCCTTCCTTCGCCAGGGGAACTCTTGCTCTCCTGACCTGTCCTGTGTCCCCAGAAAGCTCCTGCACTGATGCTGCTCCATGATCCCAGGGAATTACCATCATTCTGCTATCAGAGCTTCATCCCAGCTGCACAGTATCCACCTGATGGCCTAATGCTGTCATGGTGGGACCTGAATCAGAGAATCGAGTTTGTGATCAGAGCTCTGTCACACAGATCATGGGACGTTGATGGAGTTCCTTAAAGCTACCTTTGCCTCAAGATCTACATTGTGAAATTCTGGCACTAGAAGTATCATCCTTGTAGTTCTGATCAGGCCTTTCTACAGAATCTAACAAGAAATCTGTCTCCTCTTGATTCTGTTGTTATTGTCTCCAATATGAAAACTAATTTAGGTGAGACCAAGGGAAACAGTCTTCAATCTTCCTCCAAGCCACACTGGGTGGTCTTTCCCTACCCTCATCTCAACTCTTAAATCTTCTTGTTTGTCTTGATCTGCACTGAAATTCCTGACTGTCAATCAAAGCCACACACAGCTGACCTCTGTGTTCTTCTAACCATCCATATTCAAAACTTCACCCTGGAAAGCCTCACAGGTCATTCTCCAACCTGCCTTCTTGTGTGACCCTCATTTTGTCTTTTAACCTTTTCTCGATTTCTCTAGTATTCATCCGATGACTCACAAGGAGAAAAAACACCAATACCACTTCAGTGCCTTCTGCAGTAGAATTTGCTCAGCTTTCTATTCTAGGGTTTCTGGAATATGCACCAGAAGCATAATTCTAAGAGGAAGATTTGCTCCAAGTAATTGATTTAGAATAATTTAAAAAGTAATAGTGTGTTTTAATGATACATAACAGTGGGTTTTGTTGTTATATATTGGCATATACTCATGACAAATCTTTTCAGTGACAAATTAGAACAGTTTGAATGTTCTTTGAAATATGTGGAAACATGTGTTTCAGATTTCAGTGTTTTTTTCTTTTTTGATTTTGAAAACTTTGCATAGACTACCAACTGAGCATTTCCATGCAAAAATTGAATATCCACTGAAATCTGTCCTAAGAGTTTCAGGATTCTGAGCATTTTGATTTGGAATATTAGGTCTAGGTATGCTCAGCTTGACCTAGAGTAAGGTGGAGTGGAATAGAGTCAACCAGTGCACATAGGACGTGCTGTGGACTAGCAGGAAGCATTGCTCAGTGGACTCGTGTGTGAGGCAGGCACTGTGTGTGCTGTGGTCCACTCTATTTCCTAACATTTCTAGGGCAAGGTTACTGGTTTGCTGTGGCTTTTCTGTCACCTACTGGTCTTTCTGAGGCATAACATGTATGGGATTTTAAGAGTCTGTGTCACAAGAGGCTTCACTGTTAATCCTCTGTCTTACTAGTGAACCTGACCCTTTTATCACTGAAACAGATTCTGTAAGGAGCACAAGTGTTCCCTCATTTTGAAAATATTTCTTCTAGTTGAGGGTAGCAGTTTAACAAATTAACTGACAAGCAGGGATTCAAAAGAGATTATTGACAATAGAGTGAATGGCTGGACAAGGTGGTCCATATGAGATGCCAAGGGTGTGGCTTTAAGAGGCTCCTGAGGATGCAGGAGGTAAATGCAGGGTTGGTGGATCCCAGGTCTCCTGGTCACCCTGTCACTGCAGCCTCATTCCTACCCTCTCAGACATGTCCTAGGGACAGCTCTAGACCACTGCAGCTGTGCCTACTGGGAAGGCCCTGAGGCTGCACTTGCTTGTGACCAATGACTGGGAGGTGTTTGTTCATAGCTCCAACACCGTGTGTAATTAAATTACCTTTCAGACCAAAACTGGCCTAAAAAACATCCTGTTGCCACCAACCACCAGTGTGCATTGAGCAACTGAGCTGTAGGGAGTGCATCTGAAATATTCAAATTGAACTCTAATTTCCATTTCCGTTTATATTTAAATTTATAAGCTCACTTGTGGCTTACGTGTGTTCACCACATAAGGACATGGCACTTCTAGAAGTAACAGTCAGCCGTGCCTCCAAGAACCCAGCATGCTGGTTTATATGCCTGTGTCCTGCCCTGTGCCACCTTAATAGTGATGGACAGGGGCATCCAGCCTCCAGATGCTGTGTTGAGGTGACGTGGTTGTCAGGCACACTGCCACTAACACACTGAAACAGAGACTGCAGATGCAGAAACTGTGTCCAGAGATCTCCCTGGGAGCTGAGGGCCACACTGCCTCCTCCCAGTCAACCTGCAGAAGACAGATGCCCACACCCACCAGGACTGACTAGCAACAGTTTCTTCAAATTAATCCTCACACCTGAACTAATAAAGAATTACTCTTAGATGAAATCCTGATTAGGTTGACTTCCTTATCCACCTGCATCCTTCAGGCCCTGTAATTAAACCTAGGGGATTATAGAAAAGGGGAGATGAAGTGCTGAAGACAATCACCCCCAGGTCAGCCTCCACTGGACACAGTTCCCAGGGACACCTGTGACCCCTCTGTGCCTTCACTGCTGTGCGCTGGCCCACTCCAGTGGCACATGCAGATAAAACCTGAGAAGTTTCCTGTTCACAGAGTCATTTCTAGAGCAACATGTGCCTTGTACATTGTGAAGTGTGCATTGTTGTGGGCTTATTTGTTTATTTAGATTATTAGAATGGATTCCAGGCCCTCTCCAGGACCAGGTTCCTTTAGAAAATGATATATAGTTTCCAATTATATGTTGATAGCGAAAGAATTGGGATTTGATCACCATGTCTGTAACTCAGAAGTCACACAATGTTCTGCTGCTCAACACTCTCTAGGTGGCAAAGGAGGGAACAGAGGGTCATGGTGCTTGGGGTCTTAGCAGTGCAATGTCTCAGTGGTAGAAGGACATGCTTACTGATCTGTTCCTGTCAAGATATATGGGGTGTGATAAATGGAATAGCTCAAGATGTCCTTAATTTAATGATGAGGGCTTCAGGTTGCAGGGAAGATGGGAAGTGGTCAGGTAACAGACCAAAACCAAAGAACACTGCTCCGTATTCTTGAAAATGTGTTGCAAACATTGAAAAAAATAAGACCAATCATGGAATTCTCAATCCTAATGACTGTGAACCCTCTGACTATGAATTCCACTTAATACATAGCAACAAGTACATCCCTTAGGAATGTCTGCTTATCCTGGAGATTGTCCCTGTTTGTTCAATTTCGCCCCTCTTATCACAGCCTTTGCAGTCCCAGCACATGATCCTTTCCTAGAAGCCTTGGAAAAGGCAGATGGTCCACATAATATCAGAGAAACTAGAGTCTCCAGAGCTTTGGATCAACAGACAGTGACCATTGTCACTGCCCCACTCTCAGGCATCTGCAGCATCCATGTGACACATCATGACAACCGAGGTGACGGAAACAGAGAACTGGCCTCACGCCCAGTTCTGGCTGGATCTCAATTTCCATTAAAATATTTAACAGGACCAGGGCTGTACCTGCAGGGTTGGTGGAGGGAGGGGACAGCCTTCCTTGTATTTCAGTTTCAAGTGTGTCCTATATTTTATGAGTGTTCAAGTGAATAATGACAGGAAGATTTAAATGCTTTCTTTAAACTGCACTGAATTGACTGTCTGAGGTCTAGGAAGAGTACTTTTGTGCAGCCCATAGTACAGTGTGTGAGCCATAATGAGGCTCCAAGCCCCAGGAAACAGCAGGAGGCAGAGTGTAGAGTGTGCTGTTGCTGCTGTTATCTCCTAGGTTTGAGCTTCATTTCTTTTATTTTAAAAGCAGCTTCTTTACAAGAGATATTTAAAAACCACTTAATGGATGAATTTAATTATTGTGCAAATGTCATTTTTCTAATTAATAAATAGTTGGAAGTTTTGTGTTGCCAAGGAGTGATGGTTTGGAGGGAATGACCCCTGGCGCAAAACTCTAAAACCCTGCAAAGCATTCCCAGCAATCATGCTGCACCTCTGAGCAGACACGGGCAGAGCAGCTGCAGGAGCTGCTGACCACACCACACAGCAGCCTGAGGGGCAGGCCGTGCTCAGCTCAGATCCTGGGAGAAGATGGATGGCCCTCTTCCCCAGGGCTCATCTATACACAAGTGCCTGCTATGATCCTCAAATTGGTAGATATGAGGGCACCACAGTGTTTATTCTTGGTGGCTGGGTGCTCAGGTACACCAGGAGCCATGTGACACTTGGGTAGCTGAGAGCCATGCTGTGGGCACCTGCAGGAACCCCACTGAAAGTTTGGGAGGGCGAGGAACAGGGTCTCTGTGCTGGGTCATGTTGATGACTGAGAGTCCCCTGCTAAGCAATGACCAGCTGATTTGTAAACACTTGGAATCTCATTAATTCTTTCATGGCCATTTTCAAATGTCCAACCACAGTTTGTGAAACAATTTTGTCTCCAGACTTTCAGTTGTGCTTATTCCAGGGTGTGACAACCTGTCAAAATGAGCCTTCAACATTACTGAAGTTTCCCTTATGCTTTACAAATGCAGTATGAGAGGTGACCCTGGAGTTCCCCTGTGTGATCTCCAGTCTTCCCGGAAATTCCTGACTCAGACCATGGGGGGAAAGAGTCCAGAATAAGCATCTTTCAAAGGTTAAGGCAGACAGGATCCCAAATGAAGAACTGATTCAGAAATACTAAAAGTGCCTGGATTTAGCCATGATGTTCTGGGATTTTTTCTTTTGCTTTTTTTGTTTGTTGGTTTCAGTTCTGGTCACCCAATCAGGTCTTCATACTTGTTAGGCAATCTAGGACCTACATCGCAATTTTTTTTAAAAAGTTATTTTGAGACAGTATATAAGTTGCTCAAATTAGCCTCAGACTTGTGATACTCCTCCCTCAGCCTTTAAAGAAGCTGGGATTAGAGTCCTGTGCCACCAGGTCTGCCTGACCTTAAATCTGCTGCAGTGAGCTTGCACATTGACATCCTAAATCTGTCCCACAACCCATGGTGTCCTCTCTACCCTAGAGAAATGAGGGTCATGGTCTGCCCTGTGCTCCTCATCTCTTGAACAGTGCCCACCCCATTCCTTAGGACACTGGATGAACTGACGGGCTCTAGTTATGCATAGAAGCAGGTATCCCAGAGTTGGAGTGTGGTTCTAGGCCTCAAGGGGACAGAAGTTCTGCATCCAGAGCTGGACATGGACAGCTCCTAACTGCTGGCTTCTCATAGGCATGGCAGAACAGCTAGCTCAGTGCCTGCATGGCCACAGGACAAACCCTCCACAGCTGCTGGTGGCCACCCATATGACTGGAGAGACAAGGGTGCCTCTGGCTGCGTCACAGCTCACAATGCTGCAGGGACTCTGTTCACACTGGGCCATAGTGGCCACATATAGAGCTTCTAAACATCTGCTGCTTTCCTTTCTGGTCTCTATAAAGACCACCATGCATCATCTTTGACTCTCCCATGAGAAGCCAAGGAGTGGAGTCAGGAGGCAGTCCAAGGGCCAGGATGTGCAAGAGAACAAGGGTTGTGACACATAAGAGGACAGCCATGTGTGGAGTAAGTATTGACAGGTGTGAACTCAGGTAGGAAGAGTCAGGACAAAGAAGGAACAAGGAGGAATGCAGAGGAGAAACACTGAGGATCTCAGGACCAAGCGACAAGGGATAGGATGAGAGGATGTGATTTCAAAGCTGCCCCCAACCTGCTTCCTGAGAAGTCCCCAGACAGTCAGCAGTCCCTGGGCAGGAGCAGCATGTGGAGAGATGTTTGTCTCCCAGTGGTGAGAGTAGGAGGAAGGAACTGTGGCTGCTGGTGGCCAAAATGACCTGGGTCCCACAGCCCTTACAGGCAGGCAGCATGTTCAGATAGGTGCAGAACACAGCAGGAGCTCAGAAGAGAGGCAGATCATGGATGGAATCCCTTATGGACTCAGGACATGATGTCTAGGACATGTGGCCATTCATGGGTCCCCTCTTTTGTTCAGTGTGCAGAGACGGCCTGAGGATAGTGTTAGTGACCTTTTGAGAGAGGTATGTTCTTTCTTGCACATTCCAAACACACTGTATTATTGTTTTCTTGTTTTACATGTGACATCCATACATGCTTTTCTGTACTATTTATGGCTAAGATTCATTTAGGTAGTGGTGCGGTTTCCAGGGAGGTGGTGACAGTCATGAATGAGGATTCTGACAACAGGTCAGAATTCAAGGGCCACACCACATCTAGCTCCTCCACACTCTTTGTAAGCAGCTGAGTAACCATGGAGTCATTGTCCCTGAGGTCCAAGCCATTCAGCTCACCTACTCTTCCATTACACTTTTATTGACCATTTTCAGCCATCATTTGTGAGACATCAGAAAATACATATTATGAGATAGACTAAACTTAATTACAAGGTCAGGAGCATACAAGGGATGACAGAGTAGGAAAAGTTAACCTGTAGGAAAAGCCAACAAGACTGATCCACATTTCTGATTGTGTGTGTAAATCAGGGGGCCAAACACCAGGGCCACTGAATCTTAATTACCATCAATTTCCTTGGCTGTTAAACTCATACAATTCACAAATAACACTGCTCCTTGGTACTGCCTTTTTATTCCAAAGTTTTTCTCCTTTTATATAATATTGCTCCTCATGGCTATAGCCAACATAGGGTCAGTATAGCAAAGATGAGGTTTTTTATTCCCAAAACATTGATTAAAATTTTTTCTTGACTTTATGCTCAAGATGGTGCATCTCCACCTGCTATGGAACCTTGCCACTGTTCACTGTAGGAGCCAGTCCCAGGATCTGGTGCCATCTGAAGATTACTAATCTCTTTTATTACAGAGAAACTACAGCCATACATATTTTGGTTTAAAAGACAGTGATCATTTTGCATCTCTCTGGCATCCTCAGCACTATTGGGGTGTATCTGGAGGACAGAGGTGATGGTCACACAGATCTGGTCCTCTCACTCTCACTTCTGACTGGTTCTCAACTTTGGGGGAACAATAAGAATTCTCCTATTTCTACCACCAGCTTCTCAAATCATTATATCCCCAGAGCTATCAAAAATTTAAGTTTACACTCTCAATTCACTGAAATACATACAGTTTAGGATGTGATTAGCAGATTATTCAGACCTTAGGGATAAACCAGAAAATCAATAACTTCCAGGATATGTTATTTTATTTTTCTACACTTTGACAACCATACAGACACTGAAAGACTGGAGCTTTCTCTTTTCCTAGATTACAGAATTCCTCTCCAGAATACCTGACTTGGCTTCCCCATCACCTTCTGAACCTCCATACTCCCCAAGAGTGATGTGTGGCCCCTGACATGTGTGAACTTTCCTTTACCAATAATTACAACTCACTTCTCCCCTGATGATGAGAGAAACATCCCCTCAGTTTAGCATAAACCCTTGTTCAATGGACAAATAAATATTAAAGGTGACCAGAAAACCAGTTCAGACTTCAAGAAATTTTCAAGAAAGTGATGTGTGCAGAAAGTTTACTTAACAAAGTGTGTTTCTGAATCAGGGAGTGTTTGTAGATCTGTCTCCTTAAATAATATCCATCCTCTGGGTTTCCAGATTTCTTTCTGCATGACAGGGTCTGCAATGGCTCAACTCCA
>JAJEJO010050545.1:24234-38907 GCA_020662805.1 Glaucomys volans
ATATATATACACATTACTGTCCATATATCACATATTCTTATGCCATTTATGTTTAAACATTTACATGCATCCTTATATTTTTGTTTATTATGTATTTTAAAATATGAAATGATTAATTTTCAATAAGTCTGTATGATATATGTTAATTCTTATTCTTATTGCTTGTATTTAGTATTGATATAGTTTATATTTCCTGGAGTTTACCACTCCTCTTCTTTCCATAAATGAGCTAAACTTTATCCTAAACATTCACATACATTCCAGAATTTTTTTGTCTGGTCTCTTTAAAAATTGATTTTTATGCATTAATAGTTATGAAATCATTTTTGCAAGTCATATCTGTCTATATGTGTGGAGGTTTATTATTGTATTAGTTTTTTGACAATAACGGTATGTAATAAAACACTCCAAATCCAGTGGCTCACAGCACCATTTATATTCACAGGTACAGATTGCATTGGTTCCCCTGACCCAGGCAGGGCTCAGCTGACTGGTTCTGCTGCAGGTCCCTGAGCTGGTGTCTAGATTGTAGATCTGATTTGATCTGGAGAAGATTTCAAAGGTGCAGAGTAGATACAGAGTAAAGGAACAGCACCCTGAGGTCAAGCTACACAGCAAAATTTAAGCTCCAACATTTCCAACCGGAGCCCAACCATTTTGAATTATTTTTGTCTTGATAAATTTTTAAGTTACTAAAAGCAATTATTCCATTTCATTTTCGAGGGATGAGATCATGTCATTGAAAATTAATATGATTTTCAAATTATAGTATTAAAAATAAAATTTAACTTTGTATTTATTAAATAATAAAGTTAAGGGTTTTTCCAATACTGGATTTTAAATAAGGCTTCTGAAAAGATTTCCATAGCTGAAGTAAAAATCCCTGAAACACAGCTTTATTCCCTGGGGATTCCTTCTGGAATGGTAACATGCAGATTCTCATGCAGTAGGTCTAAGAAGGATTTGCTAGGTTTCATCTGTAATATCCTGTCCATGATGTGGCAGAGGCCTTTTTTCTTGACAAACTTTTTGTAAAGATTTTATATTAACAACAATACCATATGTGCATATGTGTGCTCAGAAAGGATTTTGATTTGTTGCCAACTGATTACCAAAAATGTTTAAAGTAGTTTCTCACTTTATTATTTACCATATGAAAATGAAACTTTCTTGCTATGACCCCAGAATTGGTAAGAGTATTTGAAAATACTTCCAAGTGCATTCCAGGGCCATCACCCAGCTGAAAAAACTTCTGAGAGATGGGAAATAGTGATCACAATGAGAAATTAGCTGTCAATTCCCATCATCAGGATCACTCTGGATTTTGCTATTAACAGTTTTCCTGTTTCAGTTTCCTGTAGATTTGCTCAATAAGGGCCCACCTTGAGATTCAGAAGTCAGAAGGAGGAGATCCTATACTGTCCACCAGCACCTTTGCTGAGACCTCTGCAACAGATGAGAACAGAGAAGCCCCTTGGAGGGCTCCAGCCCTGAGGTCATCACCATGTCCACCACTGGAATCTGAGAGAGGTCTGAGGGTCTCTTGGCCAGAGGGTTTATACCTTCTTTTGCAGATGCACGCTGATGGCTGTGGGAGGTCCACAGCATCTCCATTCTAGTATCTGTACTTTTTAAAACAAATGCTCAGAGCTTTAAAAGATTCAGTAGAAAGAAATGATTACAGTCTTAGGTGATGAATATGCTACTTACATGATTTCACAACCACACAATGTGGGTAGGCATAGAAACGTCACATTGCAACCCACAAACGCAAACAACCATTAGATTCATTTAAAAAATCAGAAGACTCTTGATTTGACTCTCATTCTCTTCCTTTAAAAACAATTCCTTCTTGTAATACCTACAGTGTCTTCCTCTGTGCTGTGTTATCCTTCCCAAAAAGATTCTCCAGTGACATCAGTAGAGAGTCAGCCCCACCCTAATCCCCACTCCCTATAGTCCCACCCTAATCCCTTCCCCCACCCTGTAAATGATGGCAACAAAAGAACTATCACCCGATTCCCCTGGACCCCACTTTTAGGTATAAGGGCGATCGTCACTGGCCAGGTTAAAAAATAAAGGCTTCTTTTGGCTTTACATGATTGGCTTGGATGATTTTATTTTCCTCAGGTACAACATTTGGAGGTCGCACCAAGATTTGATTTCTCCAAGTCCTCACGCTCACTTGGCCTTCTGTGATGGTTGCCTGGGAGCCCCCACCTTGAGTAGAGGGGAGCTCCTGAGAGACGTGCCTCAGCCTCACTCTTGGGGGGACCCCAGCCAATCTTCAGGATGCCCTTCTGGATGAAGCCACCTGGTATCCTGCATCAGTGAGTCGGCTATCTGTATCTGGGAGATGTGGTCAGACTGGGCGCATTCGCTTACACTAGTTCCAGGTCAGGGTGAGAAGTTACTCCTGGCTCCTGGTAGGCCTCCTTGTGAGGCGTAGTCTGAAGAAGCCCCTCGTGGGTTCAATCTGGTGGGCTCCCCCATGGGTATAGTCTGGTAGGCTGAATGGGGCCTAATCTGGTCAGCCAATGTCTGTCTGTATTTTTCTTGTTAGTCTGGTCTCGGTGGCGTGGGGTCTGCTCGGCTCAGCCACCATGTGGCTGGCTGCCAGCATAGCCCACCCCCCCAAGGACCAGTCTGCTCAACTGTGGCGTGGCTGGCTGATGGGTAGCCACCATCCAAGGCGGGTTTGCTCGGCTGCCACGCGGCTGGCTGCCCGCATAACCACAGCTTGGCTTCCAGCATAGCCACTGCCTGGGACCTGGTATGCTGAGCCGCCATGTGTGGCTTGGACCTAGTCTGGTAGGCTTCTGTATGGAATCCAGTAGGACCTCCATGTGGTCCCAGTCTGATAGGCTGCACCCCCAGGGATTGTGCCCTGGGGGTAAGTCGTGGGTCGCCTTGATGTTGCCCGCTGTCACACGCCTGCCAGCAGCTGGGGGTTCTGTTGCCATACCCAAGGCCATGGCTACCACCTCCCTGCCTCATGGCACAGCACCCACACACAGCAGGGTGCAGCTGTGGCTGGCTGGGGCAATCCACGGGAAGGGCCCAACTTTCGTCCAGAGTCACCTTCCTCACTGGACCCCTGGGTGTCTGGGCCCTTTGTGTCTTCTGTGTTTTCTTCCTTGCTTTCTGTGTTGCATCACTTCAGGACAGTCTACTATGGGACATAGTCAGTCAACCACATGCCTCACTGTTCTACCTAGTTTTTTAGATACTTTTCAGGACTTTCAAGAATGTGCTGCTAACTACAGAACTTTTGTTAATGGATGTAAATCAAAATGGCCCACTTTTGAGGTTGATTGGGACCTTCAGGGCAATGGGTGGCCAAACCATCAGGACCAGGTGCCTTACATTCAAATTTGGAAAATGGCTTAAGCATTGCCTTTCAGATTTCATTTCCTCTAGTTTGGGAACTAGGAGAGGCTGCACCGATTTGATGGCAAAGACCAGACCAGACTTAAATGCAGCTCACACTGCTACCAATCCCTCAAGACTCAGGTAACTCACCAAAAGCCATTTCCAAATCCAGGGGCCAAGAGAGGAAGAAAATGGCTGGGGCACCCACCCTCTCACCCTCCCATGGGGCAAGAGGGAGAAGGAACCAGGTCCAACCTCCCCACAGTGTTACAGCACCCCCACAGCAAATTGTTTTACAATATGTAAATGACATTTGCCTCCACCCAGGAGGAATAGCAAAAGTCCATTACAGAGCTCTTAAGCATTCAAATGCTATCCTGATAAAAAATGGTTAAAGTCCCTGAGATATCAGGTTTCTGCTGGAACCAAATCTCAAGTAGAACTTATATTGAAATGATAATAGAGGAAGCAAGAAGTCCAGTAAGAGACAAATTTCCCACCCAAGGGAAAGAAAAAAAAAAAAAGGATTGTTTGAGAATAACTAAGGCCGGCTGAGTATTTGTTGAGCTCATAACTTTTGGTCAGTCCCTATTTTTATTCAACTTAGATTGTTGAACATCTTGCTGCATTGCAATGGAGATAAAAACATACAAGGCCCTTGTTTAAGTGTATATAGTGTCCAAAATTCATGTACATGATATTAGAGATTAACTTAGCACTAAAAAGAAAAAAATGGATCCAGGTATATTTGATTCACATGACTAAAAAGGTTCAATTTAAATTCGGTAGATAAATGAAGTTAAAATATATCTAACCTCACAAGTCTCTAGGTGGTCAATTAAAAAATGTTGATGTCTATAAAATGTGTAATATCCATTGTTTTTTGAGGACTTTTCCACAGGAAAGAGATGGCAAATACTATTCAAAATACTTGTCTGATCTAGGTTATTACAGTAAAAAAAGTAAATTAGAGTTAATATATTGCACCTTAAATTCCATGGGATGACATGCTTTAGCATTATTGGTGTTTTCATGGATTGGTAAATAAGATATTTGGAATTGTTTTGTATCACCCCTGAGAGCAAAGTTACTAAGAGTGAAATCCTAATAACCTATCTAAATGCAGTCGAGATCGGAAGCCTGTTTGAGGAACAAAAAAGGATGGAGTCAACAGATGGGAAAGGGAAAGTAGAAAGTTCTAGGTATGAAAATGTATTCAGTGAAAGGAAAAGGAAAATATTTCTGGGTAAGAAAGTCTAGGTGTAGGTAACTAAGTAGTTATATGTATGTGAGACCATCAATTAGAAACTGTTTAAAGTTTTCCCATAAGGTCAAATGTTAATGGGCTAATACAAATCAAAGTGTAATCAATATGTTAAAATAACAAGGATGTCTTTAAATTTTATTCTTTCTTGTGGTTAAATGACTGGTAGGGTATTGTGCTATGATGCAGAGCCGAGGATTTTTTCTTGAAAAATTGCGTTTTGTTGCTCTTTGTATATTCATGTGTCCATGTCTTCTGGGTACGCATATCTTTAAAGCAGGGAATTTGTCGGTCTGCTGTTCTCCAGGATAGACTTGTATGTGTTGGTACTTTCAGGCTTGTGGGAATGGCAAATTTTATTGGGTACTTAATTTTTACCATTTAATAATCTGTAACAGAACCTGTTATCAATAGGGTTTATATAAATTTGTTACTTTTTAAATGCAAATATATTTAAAGTTAGTGAGAGCCTGATTTGTTTAAAGGTTAATATCATGAAACATAAAATATTTGGCCACTTTGCCACACAAAAGGAAAGTTAAAAGTTCTCAGCCTTTCCTTGATTTGTTTTAAATGCAATATACTGTGTTAACAATGATTCACATAGATTCAGGAAACAATGCATGTAAACTGTGTAAAATGATGTCCTAAGAGGAGGCAAAAATAACTTCAAACCTGGAGCACTCTGCCTAAGATTGTAAAAGGCCTTACCTGAAATAAGGGTCTGCCTCCCACCCTGCTACAAGTAAGAATGTTTCCAAAATAAGTCAGCTTTCAGCTCATTTAAAGTAATATTCAAAAGATTGTTTTTTGTTGCAGAATTACTGTGATATCAAATAATATTACTGTGATATCAAATAACTCAGGCAGGATTTAGGATGACTATTGCACAAACTAGGTTTGTTTTTACTGTTGTTTATTATTTTGAATTTTCCTTGTAAACTGTATATTTGATGGCAGATTAATGTTTTGAAGAAGTATACTAGGCTATCACCTATGAAATAGATGACAGGGTAACTGGTGAAACTGGCTTGTTGGATGTTTAAGATCAAACTTTAGGATTGAGATTAAAACAAAGGGGCCAAGAAAACCAGTTTTGATTCTTGCCCTCAGAGTCAGCCTGCATCCAGAGAATGAGAGAGATTCTCTAAAAACCTTTGCAAATCCGTGTCAGCACTGCTGCCTTTGCTGCTGCCAGAATTCAGAGTTTTTGTTCATGCAGACAGTGGGGAAAAGACACCGCCTCATTTCTGTGTTGCACAGAAGGCATTGCTGTGCCCAGAGCCAAGGAAACACCACCTCCCATTGGCCTCTAGGATGCGGGAACTGTGACAGCCAGAGCAAAAAGCCACTGGGGCACAGATGCCAATGCCACCAGAGCTCAGAGTCCTCCAGGACAGAACCAATATGAGTGGACACTTCTCAATAATCCATGCATCCCAGGCTTGTCCCCCAGAGTTGGAGGTAGGTGCAGGAGAAATGGCTGAGAACAAGGAGCTACAACAGTGGGCCAGACAGGCCTTACCCCTGTGCTCCTGGGGCTGATGGGAGTGAGCAGGGACCAGCTTCCCTATGCCATGAATGGAAACAAGAAGCTCTCAGCTGTCCACAAGGCAGAAGACACTGCCTTGGAGCTGCTGGAATCCAGGAGGAGCACTGCAGCCAACCCCAGAATGCAGAGGCTGCTGGAATGAAGGAGCTGCTGAAATGCAGGAGTTGCCACCATCCAAGCGCAGGAAAAAAGCTAAGAATCTGCTCTCAAATTCCCCACAAGTGACCCCTGTGTGAACTCAGCTGACTCTTAAGAGAAAGGAACAAATCAATTTGACCTGCTTGATCTTAAACACCTAGCAAGACAGTTGAAACCAAACCAAACCATAGACATTCTTGGGCATTTAAAAAAACAATATTTTAATGTAACTTAAGATGTACTTTTCTTAGCCCCTAGAATATGAGGCTACAGAAGAGAGAATCTTAGGCAAATGTACCTGATAACTCAAGTTCCCAAATAAAGGCCTCAACCTCTCCAGCCTTTGATAGGCCTTGCTATGGGAACAACTTCTCAGTTCTTCCACCTGGTGAGAGATTGACTTCTACCATGTCATGATTTTCTGCATTAATCTCACTTTGGTACTTATGTCATTTTGTTTCTCTCTCATAGAAGCACCCACCCCAGATGACTTCACAATCTGCTCTTCCCAAGCAGACTTCTGCTCCTCACTGACCAGATTTCTAAAAGGAACTTCAAACTGTTTCCATAGACTCCGCCCCCTTCCAGCTCGACACAGCAAGAGTAGTCGGTGCTCCCTCTCCTTACAGCAGTAAAAAGTTCCTAATTAAGGACAGGCAGTTAGTGTAGAATAAGAAATCTGGTCAAATTGAGGAATGGAACCCATCAGAGTCTGGGAAGCTGGAAACTGAAAAACCACTAGTTTCCTAAACAAGGATTTATTAATGTGGATAAGACCAGTGGGGAATGTCATAGCAACAAATACAGATTAAAATGTTGGTGCTCCCCAGGGAGATTCTCCAGTGCCATCTGAAGAGTCAGCCCCACCCCAATCCCAAATCTCCTCCCTATAGCCCACCCCAAATCCCGAATCCCCTCCCTACAGCCCACCCCAATCCCTTCCCCTTCCTATAGCCCCACCCTAATCCCTTACCATGCCCTATAAATATTGGCAACAAAAGAACTGGTGCACAATCCCCTGGAACCCTGGTTTTAGGTGTAAGGGCGATCATCACTCGCCAGCTTAAAAAATTAAAGGCTTCTTTTGGCTTTACATAATTGGCTTGGATGATTTTATTTTCTTTGGGTACAACACATTTGCAAGGAAACACAGTGCCCAGAGCAGCCCTGCAGCCAGGTCCACATCCCCACACACCAGAGTCAGAGCAGCAGCAGGAAGAGTCAGGAAGTCTAGGTTCACAGGGTCCCTAATCCTGCTCAGGGTGGGTTTGGAAGTATATCAGTCTTCTGCAACTGCCATAGTGGCCCCATACATGCTGGGCTGGGAAATAAACAAAAGAAATGAATCTCCATGTTCTGGAAGCTAAGGGTCCAAAATCAAAGTACAGCAGGCATCCACTTCTTTTTCAAGGTTTTCTTCCTTTCGGTCCCCTTTTGCTGTGTCCTGCAGGTTTCTCCTTGATGTCTGAGGGAGGAATGGAGAAGGCTCCCTTGGACCTCTGATTGGACATAGGTCTTGTAGGATTAGTCCCACCTGGATAACCTGGTGTAACTTCCATTCCTTCTCATAAACAATGTCTCCACACACCTACAATGAGAGGAGCAGCAAAACATGAGCCTGGGGGACACATACAACACCTGCAACAGGGCTTTGGGGACTCAGAGAAGTCAAGATAAATATAAGGCCATGCTTACATCTCAGAGCATGGCCACACAGAGGGGTTGCATCCAGCTCATCTCCCACCAGCTCCACAAATGTTTCCCTGGTCCAAGCAGATTTGCAATTCCAGCCTGTGGTGCTCACTGTTAGTGAGGGACACTATGACTCAGTCCTCTAGTGTGTCAAAGAGCAGACATCCCTGTGATTATAGTGGTTTTATCTTCTTCCTCTTGTTCATCTTTGCATGTCACTGTGAGTCCCCTCACTGCTCCTCATGGAGCTGGTGCTATTGTATCCCTCTCCAGATAGATTCTATATAGAACACACAGTGATCCCTCAGGTGATCCAGAGATCTAGTTGAGGAAAGAAACAGTAACAGGCAACTCCCTTTTTTCAAAACAGTTTAGTCATAGAACATGCAAGTGCTGGACAGTGTGATCCAGGTCAGAAAACCAGGAATGGTTTCAGCAAGGCACCTGAGGACTTCAGTTTATAGTGGCAGTAGTGGATGAAGCCCAGGACTTCTGGTCTCCACCTCTTGTTGCAACCTAATTTCAGTCATTCCAGAAGTGTCCACAGTCAATCCCAGACCAAAGCAACTGCACCAGATGTGGAAGCAACTGAGTCCACAGAGGTGTGTGCAGGAATGACCAGGGAGGTTTGTGCTCTCAGATAAAGCACCACGAATGAGCACACCAATCTCTAAGACCAGTATTGATGAACACAATACTCTGCCATACTGACAATGTATATATCCAAGCTGTCCATTGTAGTAGCAAGTAGCCACCTGTGTGTATTGATCCCTGAAGATGTAGCAAGTGAAATTGAAGTATTCAATTGAAAATTTGACTTCAATTTAAATGTATGAAGTCAGTTGTGACTGGTGTGCTCCACATCAGAACTCATAGCTCTAAAGGTGATAATCAGAAATATCATCCGAACCACCAGGATAGAAAGGTGCAGTGGTGCACACCTGTAATCCCAGCAGCTCATGCACCTAAGGGAGGAGGATTGTGAGTTTAAGGACAGCCTGAGAAAATTGAGAAAGCCCTAAGTAACTTAGCAAGAATCCATCTCAAAATAAAAGAAAATAAAAAGGAGTGGGTCACAGCTCATGCAATGCTCCTCTGAGTTCAATCCCCAGGATGAAAAAATTTAAAAAGACCATCAGGACGCAAATTGTAAGGAAGAGAGTCTCTCCTGTGCCACTATAATAGTGTTGGACAGTGGCACCCCAGCCTCCAGGCTGCTGTGTTGAGGTCATATCGCTGTCAGAACCATTCCCACTAGCACACTGAAACAAGCCAGACACAGTGACATAAGGCTGTAATCCAAGCAGCTTGGGAGGCTGAGGCAGGAGGATCATGAGTTCAAAGCCAACCTCAGCAATAGGGAGGTTCTAAGACATTCAGTGATATCCTGTCTTTAAATAAAGAATACCAAAAAAAGAAAGAAAAAGAAAAAGAAAAGTACTGGGAGATGTGGCTCAGTGGCTCAGTGGGTCAGTGCCGTGAGATGAATTCCTGGTACCAAAAAACAACAAACAAAAATACAACAACAATGAAACAAGGTTCCAGAGACCTGGACATGCAGAGAATGTGCCCAGAACTATCTCTGGAACTGAGAGGTCACCCTGCTTGAGCGCCTCCCAACTTAGCTGGAGAGGACTAATGCTCACACCCCACAGTGCTGACGGGCAACACTTTCCCCAAATAAGTCCATACACATGAGCTACTAAGGAATTGTGTGTTATATCTTGTTATCAGCTTAAAAGTTTTTAGGATACTCTTTTATGCATTTTCCAGACTGTTGTTGTGGGAGGAACCCCCTCTACAGTTTCACAGAGAGCTTGCTGGTGGACCTGGATTGCAGACCTGCAGCCTCCATTGCTGTTGAAACAACTCCTGCTGGATCAAGTCTGGTGTGTGCTGACTGCTCAGCAGGCCTGGGAACTCTTGCTTGCATTTCCTAATTTGAAAGCATGGATTGTGGGAAAATCAGGAACAGGGAGAAACCTGCAGGATTTCTTTCATAATAAATCCAGATTATAACATGTTTTTGTATATGCTAAAGTTTCCAACTATGCTATTTTATTTCAAATGAATATAATATCATTGAAAACCTTCTGATTGGTTGGTTTGTCACATACTCTGTTGGCCTGAATTATGCAGGCAATGAAAATGGTCTTCAAATTCTTTGGTGATCAAAAATATTTTCTGATGTTGTCTAAAGAAAGACAAAAAAGGCAAAATTCTTAATTACAAGGCACACTCTCAGGCTCCTGTGGTTAGCACACCATGCTGTGCTTGGACATCAAAACTGTGCAGTGTACTCAGCTGGTCTCTCTCCCCTGGACACACATAACCAAGGTTAATATCATGGGTGAGAATAACTTCCCTGGGCCCAGGTAGGGAGGGGACCCTCTTGGTCTCTAGGGTGATCAGGGTCAACTGAAAGTGCAGGGACTTATGCATACAGGTTTAATTGTGGTTTTGTTTCTGATGCCAAATGCAGTTAGTTTGGGTCCATGAAGCAGAAAGTGCATGTGGGACTCTGGGGAGCTGGGAGGCTACTGGGCACTGAACCTGTATGAGTGTGACCAGGTCAGAGTTCTGCATGAAGAGTTGGCACTGTCACACCAGCACCAGGCTGTGTTCTGAGGACTCTGCAGCCCAGCAGCACACACCATCCCTGTGTGGTCATGATGAGAGACACAGCCCTCTGCTCCTGCCTGGGCCCAAAGGGAGGTCTCTCCAATGTGAGGTAAGAGTGGGTTCTTAGTGAGACTTGAGATCCATCCTCCCTGGGATGGGCTTCTCAAAACACAGATGTCAGGGTGGATCCTGGGCCCAAAGGTCTCTGAGTGAAGCAGACCACCAAGTCACAGCCTGTCACCAGTCACTAGAGGATGAATTCATTAATATGCCAGGTGTTCCAGGTGAAGGAAGCCAGGGAAAGTTGTGACCTACATATCTTCTGAGTTTGTGAGCTCCCTCCAATACTGGAAGACCTTTGCCTGATTACACCAAAATTTCTATTATAAACATACTGGAAATTTCCAGATATTCTATGTATTTTACTCTTTAATTCCATTATGACTTACTTTAAATGTATTCTTAATATCTTCCTGAATCAATTACTGATCATATTAAAAGTAAATTTCATACAAATTTTCCTTAAATTGGTACCTATAAAATTTTTATGTAAGTCAGCATTTCCACAATGAAAAATTTTCCTTCAATTGTCCCAGTGCATTATGAGTACACACAACAGTGAGCCATGTGAATGGGAACAGGCACAGTACACATTGTGCTCAGTCTCCTACCCCTTCCTTTCCTATCACCCCCATCTCCCTTCATCCTAATCTAGGTGCTCTGCTCCCCTGATCCCCTCCTGTTGTTATTTTAATATGGGCATCACCATGATGTGAAAATGTGGGTCATTGTGGACAAGAAGGCTGCACAACACCCACAGAAACCCAGTGTCTTAGGCAATGAGCACACATGTTCATGCTCCTGGGTTTCACCCTCATGGTGAGGCTGGTGAAGGCAGGGCTCAGCTGGACTCATTAGCAGGCTTCAAAGCTAGTACCTCAGGATTTACATCATCTGGGGCCATGAATGATGTACATGGTGTCCTCATGTTCCAGAATTCTCATGGGACATTTCAGGAGTGAACCAAGTGCCCAAACCAAGGTGGATAGGTAAGTAATTGATCAAGTTTGGAGGAATGCCTGTCTATATTATACTTTACTAAAGGGTAATAATGCCATATATTTCAAGTTCATTACATAGTAATTAAAATGTAAAGACTAGGGTTGCTAAAGTTCCTAAGTTGTTTTTTCCTAAGTGTTCATGCACTGGAGGTTTGATCCCAGTGTGGCCATGATAAGAAATAGTGGACTCTTTAAGAGGTGGAGCCTGGTGGGGGGGGGGAATCAGGCTATTGGAACTCCTGTCTCTGGAAAGATAATTGCTGGTCTCCCACACTGAGGGAGCCCTCACCAGCATGGGCTGTCATAAAGTGAGGCCACACCACAGATTTGGCCACTGCAGCTTGCAATTGGTTCCATTTCCACTTGCACACCATGCTGTGACCCAGGTCAGGGGGCCTCATCTGAGGACAACAGGTGGGACTGCCCAACCTTGGACACTCAGCCTTGAAAACTGTGAGCTAAACAAACCCCTTTTATTTACAGAGTATTAGCTGAACTCAAACATTTGACTATAGCAACAGGAAAAAGGACAAATGTTTGCTTTATATGAATATGGTTTTAAATGGAAATTTCCTTAAATGGACTCATTAGAGATTTAAAAACTCTGTCTAAACTAACATGTCCTAAGGAAGCCTCTCAAATCTCATGTATGTGAATTATTTAACATTCTAAAATGCAGATTCTCATGCAGCAAGTCAAAGTGGTTCAGAAATTCTGCACTTGGAACAACTTTCAGGGACACAGATCTTATTCCACCTGATTATCTTGAGTAGGATGGAAAGCAATGCTATATCCACACATGGTTTTGCTTTCATTTTCTCAAGGAAGATTTTTATTCTCCTAAAGGATCCTTATACATAGTTTGGAATTTCTACCTTTACTTTACAATCTCTGAATTAATGAACTTTCTTACTATGATCCCAACTGTCTGACAGCACTTAGAGGCACTTACAAAAATATTCTGTGCCCTGTCCTTCCTGACACAATATCAAGAGCTGGAAAACAGGGGGACTCAAGATGGTGGGCTAGAGGAAGGCTGCATTCCTACTTGCTCCGTGGATTCCTACTTGCTCGGGATTCAAACAGCAGGAATATGGCTCTCAAAGAGATTTTATATTCAAATCACATATAAGGGGTTCCCAGTCACTGCTCCGGAACCAACTCTGCTGGGCTGGGCTTGGCCCTGCCGCGGGCAGCTACTACCCGGGAGCTCTGGACCCTGTAGCTGCTTCAGAGTCCCGGACCTGGGCCTGTGCCAGCCAGCAAGTGAGTGCTGGTCCTCAGAAGCAGTTTCTGAGTCACTGGCCTGGCTCTAGCACCAGCCAGCAAGCCATTCTGCATCTTCCCTGGCAGAGAGAGACCACCTTCAGCTGCCTGAGCCCTGGGAGCTAAGCTCAGACCTTCCTGCGGGGATGTGGCGCTGCGGCTCCAGGTGAGATCTGCCCGGGGAGCAGAGCTGGTTGTCGGCTCCAGCAGGGAGTTTGGGCCCTTCGGCACCATTCTGCAGATTCCCTGGCAGAGAGAGGCCATCTTCAACTGCCTGAGCCCTCAGACCTAAGATCAGGCCTTCCCACAGGGACACGGTGCTGTGGATCCAGGTGAGAGCTGGCCAGGAGCGGAGCTGGTTGTCGGCCCCAGCAGGGATTGTGGGCCCTTCAGTGCCATTCTGCAGCTTCCCTGGCAGACAGAGATCATCTTCAGCTGCCTAAGCCCTCAGAGCTGAGCTCAGACCTTGCAGAGGGGCCACAGTGCTGCGTCTCCTGGTTGCCTCTGCCAAGAAGCATTGATCATTCCCAACCTGGAGGTAGTGGGACAGCAGCTATCTTGGGACACTGCTTGATCAAGCACATCTCAAACATCTGATGAGTAACTGGAAATCTGCA
Source organism: Glaucomys volans (assembly GCA_020662805.1). NCBI lineage: Eukaryota > Metazoa > Chordata > Mammalia > Rodentia > Sciuridae > Glaucomys > Glaucomys volans. The sequence continues at coordinate 37,819 of JAJEJO010050545.1, forward strand.
GGGACACCTTAAGTCTTTACAGGGAAATTGCAATCCCTCTGATTTGCACTACTAGAGGGGAAGATACATGAGCAGCATGAGAAAACACGGGGAGAAAGTGTCCCAAGCAAACTTAGATGATAGATCAAGAGAACACAAAGACAGCAAGGTAGAAGGAATGACAGAAATGGAGTTCAGAATGTTCATAATTAAAATGATCCGAGAAGAGAATGATGTGACAAGACAGCAGATTCAGGCTATGAATAATCAGGTAATAGAGCAATTGCAGGAAGCAAAAAATCATTTTAATAAAGAGATAGAAGTTCTGAGAAAAAAAACAAAAAGAAATCCTTGAAGGAAACAAGGAAATGAAGGAAACAATAAACCAAGTTAAAAACTCAATAGAAAGCATGATTAACAGAATAGATCATTTGGAAGATGGAACCTCAGACAATGAAGACAAAATATTTAATCTTGAAAACAAAGTTGAACAAACAGAGAAGATCTTTAGGAGCCATGAATGAAACCTCCAAGAAATATGGGACATCATGAAAAGACCAAATTTAAGTGTTATTGGGAATGAGGAAGTCACAGAGATACAAACCAAGGGTATGAATAATCTGTTCAATGAAATAATATCAGAAAATTTCCCAAATACGATGAATGAGATGGAAAATCAATTACAAGAGGCCTACAGGACACCAATCACACAGAATTTCAACAAATCCACAACAAGCCACATTATAATGAAAATACCTAACATATAAAACAAAGATAGAATTTTAAAGGCTGCGAGAGAAAAACAGCTGATTACCTACAGGGGGAAACCAATTCGGATATCAGCAGATTTCTCAGCCCAGACCCTAAAAGCAAGAAAGGCCTGGAACAACATATTTCAGCTCTGAAAGAAAACAGATGCCAACCAAGAATCTTATACCAAGCAAAACTTACCTTCAGATTTGATGACCAAATAAAATCCTTCCATGATAAAAAAAAGCCTAAAGAATTCACAAAGAGAAAGCCTGCCCTACAGAACATTCTCAACAAAATATTCGAAGAGGAAGAAACGAAAAATAACAATCTCAGTCATCATGGGGAGGAATTACCCTA
>JAJEJO010050546.1:580-36329 GCA_020662805.1 Glaucomys volans
TTACTCTTAAATTTGGTCTTTTCATGATGTCCCATATTTCTTGGAGGCTTCGTTCATGATTCCTAACCATCTTCTCTGTTTGTTCAACTTTGTTTTCAAGATTAAATATTTTGTCTTCATTGTCTGAGGTTCTGTCTTCCGAGTGATCTATTCTGTTAATTATGCTTTCTATTGAGTTTTTAACTTGGTTTATTGTTTCCTTCATTTCCTTGTTTCCTTCAAGAATTTCTGTTTTTTTTTTCTCAGAATTTCTATCTCTTTATTGAAGTAATTTTTTGCTTCCTGCAATTGCTCTATTAGCTGATTATTCATAGCCTGAATCTGCTCTCTCGTCACATCATTCTCTTCTCGGATCACTTTAATTATGAACATTCTGAACTCCCTTTCTGTCATTCCTTCTACCATGCTGTCTTTGGGTTCTCTTGATATATCATCTAGGTTTAATTGGGACACTTTCTTCCCGTGTTTTCTCATGGTGGTCTTGTATCTTCCCCTCTGTTGCTTGCGGGGTGCTTGATCAAGTGGTGACCCAAGAAAGGTGCTGTCCCACTACCTCCAGGTTGGGAATGATCAATGCTTCTGGGCAGAGGCAGCCTAGTGTTGATAGACAATTAGATATGGCAAGGTGGTAGACTCCGGGCCTGGGTGTGGGCCTGGGCACTAGATCAAGTTGGGGTGGTGTCACGGAACTGTGCTCAGTGATGGAGACACTGGGTTTGAGAGCCCAGGCTGACCTGAAGTCCTCGCTGGGGGTTCAGGCAGTGGCAGGTGGTTGCTCTCTCCTGGGGACCCTGTAAGCTGGTGCCAAAGGCCCTAAGCTCCCTGCCAGAGTCAGCAATCCCAGAGGCTCCCGACCGGACCACTCCAGACACCGCTGGAGGCCCCAGGAAGCTGGAGATGGGCCCCCTCTGCCAGGGAAGCTGCCAAAATGGCGCAGAGAAGTTCCCACTCCCCGCCGGAGTCAGCGATCCCAGAGGCTCCCGGCCGGACCTCCCCAGACGCCGCTGGAGGCCCCAGGAAGCTGGAAACCGGCCCTCTCCACCAGGGAAGCCGCCAAAATGGCACGGAGCAGCTCCAACTCCCCGCCGAAGTCAGCGATCCTGGAGGCTCCTGGCCGGACCTCTCCAGACGCCGCTGGAGGCCCCAGGAAGCTGGAGATGGGCCCTCCCCACCAGGGAAGCCACCAAAACGGCGCGGAGCAGCTCCAACTCCCCGCTGGAGTCAGCGATCCCAGAGGCTCCCGGCCAGACCTCTCCAGAAGTTGCGGCGATGCCCCAGGCAGCCTGAGATGCTCCGTCTTGCCTGGGAGGCCGCCGGCTGGTGCCGGAGCTGCGGCCAGTGACTCCAAAGCCACTGCTGGGGACCCGCACTCACTTGTTGGCTGGCGCAGACCCAGGTCGGTGGCTCCAAAGCAGCTGCAGGGTCCGGCACTCCCGGGTGGTAGCTGCCCGCGGCGGGGCCGAGCCCAGCCCGGCTGAGTTGGCTCTGGAGTGGCACCTGGGGACCCCTTATATGTGCTTTGAATATAAAATCTCATTGAGAGCCATATTCCTGCTGTTTGAATCCCGAGCAAGTAGGAATCCACAGAGCAAGTAGGAATGCAGCCTTCCTCTAGCCCGCCATCTTGAATCTTCGCCCTGTATTTTTTTTGATTACTAATTAAATTTATTTACATGTATAGGACTATTCAGATTGTTTATTTCTTCTTAAGTTAGTTTCAGTAATTTGTGTCTTTCTAGGAACTTTCCCATTGCATTTAGGTTATGTAATTTGATCCAAACAGTTTTAAATTAGGTCTCCTTATGATCACTTCATTATTGTAAGGTTAGTAGTAATGCCCCTTGTTTAATTTCTGAATTCAGTAATTTCAGCTTCTTTCTTTCTTTTCCTAAGCCAGTCTAGTTAAATGTTTGTCAATTTTGTTGATCTTTTCAAAGAACCAACTTTTGGCTTCATAGATTCTCTTTATTCTTTCTATTCTCTATTTTATTACTTTCTGCTCTAATAGCATTCTTTTTCCTTCTTGCTTTAGGTTTAGTTAACCCTTTTTAAAAATTTTTTCTTTTTTAAACAGGAAAAAGAATATATATATATAATTGTTATATGCCTAAAGCATGGGGGTAAGACTCTTTTTAATTTCTTAAGATGGAGTTTAGGTTATTTCTTTGCGTTTTTAGAAATACATTGCCTGGTGTGGTGGTTCACTCCTATAATCCCAGTGGCTTGGGAGGCTGAGACAGGAGGATTGTGAGTTCAAAGCCAGTCTCAGCAACTTAGTGAGGCCCTAAGCAATTCAGTGAGACCCTGTCTCTAAATAAAATATGAAAAAAATTTAAAAAGGGACTGGGGATATGGCTCAGTGGTTAAGTTCCCCTAGGTTCAACCCCCCCAAATTATTGATGTATATGTGTATATATATGTATGTATGTATATGTGTGAATATATGCAGTCATTTACTGCTATAAATTTCTAAGCACTGCATTAGCTACATCATATATTTTGATATGTTGTGTTTTCACTTCCTCTTAGTTTGAAGCTTTTCTTTTCTAATTCCCCTTGTGGTTATTTTTCCTTGACCCGTTGGTCATTTAAGATCATGTTCCAAAGTTACGAATTTCTCAAGTTTCCTTGCCATTGATTCTTAATTTCATCCCACTGTCTTTAGAGAAAATACTCTTTCTACTTCCAGTTTTGTAATGTTATTGAGACTTATTTCATGGCTTAACATATGGCCTGTTTTGGAGAATGTTCCATATATATTTGAGAAGATTACATATTTGTTATTGTTAAGTTAATTATTCTGTTAGGTTTATTGGGGTGTTATAAATAATTTTAGAATGTCATCTTATATAATCTTAGGTATATTACATTATTGCAACTATGTAAAATTTTCCGGCAAAATATTGTCAAAGAATCCCCCCAAATTTTAATAATTACTTCTACCTGGTGGGACTATGGGTAGTCCCCTTTATTCTATTTCTTTCTCCATTTATTCTATTTCTCTGTATTTTCCAAATTTCTTATGTTGGGCACATATTATTTAATAATGATGAAAAACTTAAAAAAAAAGAATCAATCTGGATGGATGAGTACAACTGGGAAGGTTTCTTAGAGGAGATGATGAAATTGTGGTAAGATTTATACAGACACATTTCTATAATCCTGTGCATTATGCAAACACCAGGTCCTCAGTAGCTATTGATTTGAATTAAAAAGGAAAGTCGTGTGAGGGTGATTTGAATTTACATCTGTCCAAATATTAAATGTAAAAATAAGGCGTTGACTTGTTATGTTGACTTTCACATTAAACTTGTAGACTTAGGGCAGCTCATAAGTGTAGAATATCAGGGAAAAAACTCTCAAGAACTGGAATCCTCAATCTTTAAGATGAATCTTCTAGTGTCTTCCAATAGTCTCTTTGTTGTAGTCTATAAAGTTGCTTATTGTTGGACTTGGCAGCTCCATAGTTGATATTATAAATTTTATTTTAGAGAAATCAATTAAGTAAAGTTTTGCTAGCTATATTTTTCGAATTTCTCCATCTATTAGGTTCTTTTTAAATTCCCAGTCTATGAAATAAATACGCTTAATTGTTTGTGATTAAATTAGAGCACAATAAAGAGACTGGTTTATAACCACATTTAGTCTGGAAAGATTTGCAATGGCTCAAAGAAGATAGAATTATTCCCTATAACTTTCAAGAACTGCTTTAATGTAAATTTTGCAAAGCTTAAACAGAGTATTTAATCACTGCTGCAATTTCTATGAGACCATTCTTTTTCACAAGCAGAGGATTTGCAGAATCAGCATTTCTTGTAATAGGGCAGGGTTGTAAATTGCAGTGCCATCTGCAAATAGACTAATAACATGTGAGGCAATGCCAGTTTTTATGCCTTATAATTTGGGATGATTCTCATCACAACTGAGAGTGACTCTATTGTAAAAGCAAGAGGAACAAGTAGATTATAGTCTTGTTTCTCCCTCAACTGCAGTCTAGACTGCAAAATTTGTTTTAGGGCAAGCTATCACTTCTCACACAGAGATATAATAAGGTAAAATGCATTTCTCCCAAATCACATTTCCTTTTTTATTTCTGAAGAAATATTCCCTCCAGGGAGCTTCTAAGACATGGTCACCTTAAAGTAATTTGTGACAGTGAATTAAATTAAAATTTCCTCTGTCAGTGTCTGCCAAGTTCCTGTTCCTAATAAATCTGCTGTTTTCAAGAGTGACAGGAGTCTCTAGGACTGTTTTTATTGCATTTTTATTGAGTTAGACCAATAACACAAAATAGGAATTTTCCTATTTGCTAAAATGCAGTGATACTTTAAATAAAAATAAAAAATCTACAGAGGTTCCATCTTGCCTCATTCTGTTGCTGCTCTTAAGATTTTTAATGCTTTTTTCTTAGTTCTTTATTTTTAAACTGAGCATTGAGATCAGACTGAGAGTTTAGTAATTAAATGAATTTCAAGCCAATGGAATGGAAGAAGATACAGTGACAAGTTCTTTATGAGTTTCTCTTCAGTCTCAAGGTTAAATATCTACTTACATTGGAGGGGTGTGTGTGTGTGTGTGTGTGTGTGTGTACATATGTGTATAAAACTAGAATATTTTACATTGTTTACTTGAGAATATTTGGCCTGCTATTTTATTTTTAATTTTATCTCTGAAAATTTATCACTGGAATTTTTTTAGTTTTAGGATACCAGCTGGGCTGGTATGTACCAAAAAAGCTGGTGGTTATGTCCCCAAAGTTTTGAGACTGAATACCTTAATAAAAGTGCTGGAGGAGATACGAGGATGCCCTGGACAAAATATTGATTGGGTGCACCTTCAAACCAGTGTTCTTGAGGTGTTTGATTGGCTTTATCTAAGGGAAAGTCTGAACGTTCTGTGGAGGAAGGAAGACACTGGGGCCTTTGTTTGTATAGATCTGGCCCCAGACTTCCAAACTGTACTCAGTGTTATTGTTTAAATATGATGTGTCCCCACCAAAACTTGATGCCTCAGTGCTGCAGAGTTGGGAGGTGGGGCCTAGTGAGAGGCATTTAGGTAAAGGAGGCAGAGCCCTCATGGATGGGTTAATGCTTTGCTTTCAGGAAAGGGTTCTAGCACTAGCCCAGGACTTCATGCCCTTTTCTCTTTGGCAAGTGCCCTTTTGCCCTTCTGTGTTTTTGCCATGCATAGAGCAGCATGATGCCCTCATCAAAAGCCAAGCAGATGTCAACACTATGCTCTTCAACTTCCAGAACTGTGAGCCAAAATAAACACCTTTCCTTTATAAATTCCCCAGTCTCAAGTATTCTGTTAAAGCAACAGAAAATGAACTAAGACACAGTATAACAAAGGTCCTGCTACTGACTATGCCAACTTCTTTCGCTTTTTAATGGAAGAGGGAACGAATAATGTGAAAAACCCTTTTGTAATCACAATAATATCTTAAAAATATTTAATATTTGGTTACATTTAATTTATGTCTTCCTTATTTCCCCCTTTGCACCTTGTCAGAATCAAATAATAAACAGATAGGTGAAGGTCTGTATATCCTCTTCTCAGAGGTAATATTCTCATGAATTTGGGCATGAATTTAGTTCACACATGCATATTTTTATGAATCTATGAACAATATGCAATGATGCTGTGTATCTTTGAAATTTATTTGAATGACAGTATATTGGACTCAACACTGTACAACTGGCTCTTTTTACAAATGTATTTTCAAGCACCATCCATGTAGATCTATGTAGCCAATTATTTTAACTGCTATTTAGTACTTCATTGTATAGGTACACTACAATTTATCTACACATTCTCTGATGGATGGGTATTAAAGCTCTCCCATTGTTTCACTATTGCAAACATTACTTCATTGCTCCTAATATTTCACCATTTAATATGATAATTGCTGAAGACTTTTGATAAATGCCTTTTATGAAATTAAGAAAGTGTCCTTCTGTTCTGAGTTTACTAAGTGTTTTAAACTTGTCTTCCAGGACATTTTATCTTTCTACTTGGGAGTTCTCCTCTCAAACTCAAAAGGCTTACCAAGTGTTCCTTTCTATTAGATACTCTATTTAAAACAAAAATTTCATAAATTCTGTTTTTTTCCACTTCATTACCTTTTTCTTAATGTTTTAGCTCCCTGGTTGTTTAGTTCCCTGAAAAGCTACCTAGCTGAGTCTGAATCAATTTGTGAAGTCAACCATTAGAATGTGTGTGTGTGTGTGTGTGTGTGTGTTTCTTCTAGTACCAGGGATTGAACTCAGGGGTGCTTAACCAGTAAGCAATATCCCCAGCCCTTTTATAAAAAATATTTTATTTAGAGAAAGGGTCTCACTGAGTTTTTGCTGAGTTGCTGACACTGGCATTGAACTCACAATCTTCCTGCCTCAGTGAGTAGCTGGGATTATAGGTGTGCACCACAGCAACCAACACCCAGCTTACAATATTCTTTTAATATCAAGTTTAAAAACTAGTATGTGTCTTAAAATTTTTCACTTAATTTCTAATAATTTTTTACATTTTGAGGTAGGAGGACTCTATGTACTTAGCTTCATCAGCACATAGCTTCATCAAAAAGGGAAGCCTTAGGAGAACAAAAATCATCATTACAGACTGAGTACTCTAAAGCAACAATGCCAGTTTCTTTGGCATATTAACTTCTTCTTGGTATATTAACTTTTTTAAGTGCAAAAACATACTAGGGCCTGGGGATGTGGCTCAATGGTAGAGCACTTTCCTAGCATGAACAAGGCCCCCTGGATATATCCTAGCACCACAAAAATAGAACAAAATAAAACCAAACAAAAACATACATAGACCTGAATTTTTAAAAGTGGTCTTACTATAAACAAGAACCTAGCTATTTAGGAAATAAGGCAAAATGGCAAAATGCAACAGTATCTTTGCCTTATCTTTAGTATGTTTATGCTGCATAATGTAGAATAATGGAATTACATAAGGCATCCTGTACTTGCTCTTTCTTATGAGGTTAATGTGAGAAAACTGAAAATAAGAATTGCATGGTCAGGAAATAGTTCATGTTTTCATTGGCTGCAAGCAGGTGAAGCTTCCTGGCACTGCCTTTCCCACAGTCCCCACTGTGGGGCAGCAGCAGCCTGCTCAATCCCCTCACGCAGGCAGTAGCCAGACAGACTGTAATGATCTGGATATGAGTTGGAAGGAAAGATGGTATTTATTTACTTATTTCAGTTTTATTTCTTTGTTTTCATTATAATAATTTCACAAGAAAAGAATATGAGGTATGTAATCAGTTTTTCATCTGAAATCTGCCTTTTTTTTTTGTATTGGGGATGAACCCAGAAGTGCTTAATTACAGAGCCACTTCCCCAGCCCTTTTTATATTTTTTATTTGGAGACAGGGTCTCACTTAGTTGCTTAGTGCTTTGCTAAGTTGCTGATGCTAGCTTTGAACTTGGGGTCCTCCTCCTCAGTCTCCCGAGCTGTTGGGATTATAGGTGTGTGCCACTGTGCCCAGCTGAAATCTCCCTTTTAATTTCTTCCTTTTTTCCCCCCCTTTGTTTTATCTATTTATCTTTATATGGTGCTGAGGATTGAACCCAGTGCCTCACACGTGCTAGGCAAGCACTCTCCCACAACCCCAGCCCTTATTTCTTCTTTATAGTTTCAACAAAACAAAGATAACATTTAAGATAATTTATTCCTTTAGCAATAAGATATCTTATACTTTAAAAATGAACAAAGAGATAACATCAATGAAAATACTTGCTACAGAAAGCAACTTGCATACATCAAATAACTAAAGTTTTGACTGGTAGCTCAGTAGATTTTTAAGGACTTCAAAAATATATCCTCTTTGCATTGACTAATGAAGAATAAATGTGATTTTTTCCTGTTTTAAATTAAAAATTTTTTTATTTTATTGGTCTTTTAAATTTATACATGACAGTAGAATTCATTTTGATATAATTGTACAAGCATGGGATATATCTTATTCTAAACAGGATCCAATTCTTATGGATGTACATGATGGTGGGATTTACTGTGGTGTGTTCAGATGGGTACACATAAAAATTACTTTGAATTTATTACACTATCTTTCCTTTCCTATCTCCCCTCCCTTCTCTTCATTCTTCTTTGTCTAATCTACTGAGTATCTATTCTCTGCCTCTCCCCCTTATTGTGGGTTAGCTTCCACATGTCAGAGAAAACATTTGACCTTTGGCTTTTTGGGACTGGCTTATTTCACTTAGCATGATAGTCTCCAGGTCCATCCATGTGCTTGCAAGTGTCAAAAGTCATTCTTCTATGGCTGAGTAATACTCCATTGTGTATATATACCACATTTTGGAAAGATGGTATTTAGAGTAAGTCCCCTAAAATATTTTTAATACAACATTGTGTAGTCACAGTGGTAGTGATAGATGTATCATCCCAGTTTCTCCGCACCCCAAATAAACATACTCTGTGCTCATTTTAACTCAAATCCACAAAGTATGAGCCAAGATATTGTCAGATACTAAACAAACCCAATAAGACAAACATGGTTAGTTAGAGATGCTACAAATTACCATCTAGGTAATAGAAGAAATGTTCTTTTTTCTTTTGGTTGCTGCTTTCTTATATGTTGCAGCATCACCTTTGAAGAGCATGTGACACTGAAAGAATGTACTTGCCCTTGTGAAATGGCCATGGGGCTACCATAACGTGCACACTCTTCACTTAAAACTGCAGATGTTCAGTGATGGTTAAGCAGCTGAATATTCCAAATTGTATTGGCAACTCAACCCATATTTGAAATGGCTTGTGCTCTCATAAGATAAACAATTTCAGAATCTGACCAGGCATTAGATCTCTAAGTAGGTACCAAGGTCTTTAGGAGTCCACTGCCTTATACATTCCTCCCAATAGCAATCATTGATCCTTGAAATCCCAAATATTATCAACTCCTTAGGGCCTTTCCTGAAAGATGAGTGCTTTAATTGGATTTAGTTATCAACCTAATGCTTTTCAAGTTTGCCTAGTCCTGGGGATACAGTTTCATGGGCCAGATGTGTGGCAAAGTACAGGATTAATATGGCACATCTTCTTTGGGGGTTGTGTTTGCTCATTGACTAAGATAAACCATTGCTGTTAAGTTCCTACAGATCTGGAATAGGGTGCAGCATTCACATGAATTTTAAGATAAAACATGAGTCTTCAATTAAGTTTCCTGCTTGTAATGAGGTGCTTTTCACCTTCCACCTTCCAGATATCCTAGGACCACTATTTTCTGTTCTGCCTCAGCAGGCTGCTAGGAAACTTGAGATGCACTAAACAATTAGCTTGGACTTATTTAGCATTAGTGGCTACCTGTTATCTATAGTAGAGCTCATAGTGGTAATCAAACACAGGACCGGTGAGTCTTGAATAACAGGTTGGTGTTTAGGAGGACAGGATCTTTCTTGCCCCGAATGGGCACTGCATTGGAAGTCTTTGGACAGAAGAGGGACAGCAGCAGGACAATGGCATCAGGTATTTTCCAATTTGCTCATGAAATATCCAAGACTCTCCTTCCTCTCTGAACTTCTACTTTTGATAATTATCCCCACTCCTTATTTATTTATTATTTATTATTTATTTTTAATTTTTACAGACTTCATTTGACTCATTGTACATAAATGGGGTACTTTGTCTACTTTTCATTTCTATGGTAGTGCATGATGTAGATTCATACCATTCATGTAATCATACATGTATGTAGGGTAATGATGTCTGTCCCACTCCTTAATTTGGTTACTTCCCTAAATAAATTACTGCAAAGGGGCCCATACCATCTTACCTGTGAGGACTTAGCATCTGTACTCCTCCATTCCAGATCCTACTCCTGCTGACATCCTAACCCTTAGAATGGGAGCTTGGTCAAAATGCTCTTCTTAAGCCTTCAAAGGCTTCCATCCTAATGCTTCACCACAGCCAGTGGGCCTTCAGATTGGTTCCACACTGTTTTGCATGTCCCCCGACTTCCCAGCACCCATGGTGATCCAGCCACACTGGCCTCCTTGCTGCTCCTCAGACTTTTTAAGCTGTTATTTCAGGGCCATCACCTTCCTGTTCCTTCTTCAGGGAACACTCTTCCCACAGGTGTCAGTTTGGGCTGCCCCCTCACTGCATCTACGTGCCTACACCATCTGCTTGGTGAGGCCTTACCTCGCTGCCCTTCCTGACACACCCCTCCCCCATCCCTTACCTTGGTTTACTTTTCTTCCTACCTTTTTTCCTACCCACCATGCAACATATTTGTCTATTGTCTACCTTTTCCTTCTCTTCCACCACACTGTAACATCCACCAGTCAAGGCCACTGGAACAACACTGCCTCATTGGAACCACACACAGGGCCTAGTTTATGGTCAGCACTCAGAAAAATTTGTTGAGAGAACAACTGCATTCTGTCATTTTACAGATCAGGTGACTAAGGTTCAGTGGGGCACAGTGAGCATGGGGAATGAGTGGCAAAACCGTGGATTTGCCCCCAGCTTTCCCCCATGCTGTCCCTTCCCCTTTCTGAGCATCAATGGTCTATTATCTGTAGCTTGCCATCACACACCTGATTCTGTACTGCTAAGTCTTGCTCTCTAATTGCTTCATGTGTGGATCATGTCTCCAACCAGGGTATAAGTACCTTGAAGAAGTATGAGGAACTCTCTTTTTTTTTTTTTGGTACTGGGAATTGAACCCAGGGGCACACCACCACTGAGCCACATCCCCAGCCCTATTTTTTCTATTTTATTTAGAGACAGGGTCTCACTGAGTTGCTTAGGGCCTCGCTAAGTTGCTGAGGCCGGCTTTGAACTCGCGATCCTCCTGCCTCAGCCTTCCAAGTCGCTTGGATCACAGGCGTGGGCCACCACATCCGGCCCGAGGAACTCTCTTTGATACCACTGTGACCAGCATAGTGCCAGGAACCCAACAGATGGTTAATGAATGCTTAATAAATTTCTGTATTTTTTCTTAAAAAAAGCAATGTTATCTGGAAAAAATATGAATTCTATATATTGTGACAGGATGGGTGGTTTCTGGAATTAGGAATCCTGAAAGGTTTTTATGATTCTTAAAAGGCTATCTTGGCCAGGCATGGTGGAGCACACCTGTAATCCCAGTGACTCAGGAGGCTGAGGCAGTAAGATTATGAGTTCAAAGCCAGTCTCAGCAACTTAGTGAGATCCTACGCAACTTAGCAAGACCCTGCCTCAAAATAAAACATAAAAGAGCAGGGGATGTGGCTCAGTGGTAAAGCATCCCTGGGTTAAATGCCTAATACTCCCCCCGCAATCCCGAAAAAGACTGGCTAGTTTTATAACATTTTAATTTATACTTTTTTGCAAAATAACCATGAGAAATCAATAGGTATGGACCATGTGAGAAAATTACTGGCAGGGTCTTAAAACACTGACTAGGGATAAGGACTACATACAGTTCATTGACTGCATCAAGTGGGTGAAGACTCAGGAAAGCATTGTATTGACCAGGTCCTGCCTCATACTCAGCAGTGCCTGGTGCTGTCTCTCCACCATGCGCTTATTCACAGGGCTCTGGGAACACCTTCTTCATTTATGGAGAATTACTTTGTTTCATTCTTCCTGCAAATATTGGAAGTGGTTGTGAAGTTTTCAGGAGTGCCTGAGAAAATCCTAAGTCCTAGGTCTCTTAAATAAGATACTTTATTATAGTGATTAAGAGGAGCCATGAAGTGCAAATTTGAATACTGCCTCTTTGATTTACTTGCTGGAAGATCTTGGACAAGTTACTTAAGCTCCCTCTGAGCTTGTTTTCTATCTGTTAAGTGGAAATACAAATGATACCAATTGCTTGGGTTGTTATTGAGATGGAATGAGGAACTATTGGCGTAGTACTTACTGCATTACCTGGCAAGCAGAAAGGGCTCAGCACACTTCAAATAAGTAGATGTCTATCTTTGATTAGAGTAGGGAAGAACCTGCCCCAGGCAATGATTTTCCTCTTTTCAAACTGACCTGCATATCTCCAGAGGAATAAACTAGAATTCTTTGTGATTCTGGTTCATTCCTTAGTCAGCCGCTCAGCAGATTTTATTTTTTTCTAGTTATTTTTGAGCCTGATGTCTAAATGATGCCACGTTACCTGACTTGAAAGTGAGTATGAAGCTGAATACAACCTAGGAAGCTATCCAGGCCAGACAGCCATTGGCTCCCACCAAAACCTTGGAAAGTGAAAGGGGCCATGATGGCAAGGGAGCCATTTTTTTCTTTTCATGGAATTCTGGGTACTGAGGTGAATTTAGGCTTGCAGCTTTGCAGTAGCTGGGAGTCCAACTCTTTGATGACAGAGGCCAAGAGTGATTTCTTTGTGTAAAAAATCTTGAGAAAGTAGAAGACTTTGAAGATGCTAATTTGGGCAGAGGAGGACCCTTAGGTAAGACTGGGTGCTTGCGGGATGGGAGTGGGGCTGTCTCTGGCCCACTGAGGAGAAATGCGCTGCCTCTGGTTGCTGGTAGCTTTGTTGAGTGACGAGCTTTTACAGAAACAAAGGAAATGGTGACATTAGCAGGGGCTGTCCCTGTGGGGACTGTAAGTGACTGATACTGTTCCCATCTGCTCTTTTTGATTAAAATACTTAAAATGATGTTGAAAACACAGAAATCATGATGAAATTACCAGATTTTCTTCTTGAACTTAATTTCTGTTAAAGAGAGGGAGGGGTCCCCTGCATGAAATGTGTATTTTCGAGACTGCCAGGAGATGGCGCCAGGGCTTGGTTCTTGGTTTGGTCTTTGGGGCACCAAAGAAAGAATGCTCAGCATAGGGGTGGAGGCCTCAGTCTAGCATTTCCATAAAATCTCTGTTTCTCAGGAAATCCGAACAAAAATCCTACGTTGGCATTCCTTGGGTTAAATGCTCTTCTCTTTTTATCTGGCCCAGACCTGAATTTCTGGTCCTGTTGCCCCACATTTCAGTTACTGATTCTCTGTCAAAGGCGTACCCTGATGTCATTGTACTTAGGCTAACATGAAACAATGGAGTGTGGAGAGGATGTTTGAATGAATAAGGTTATAACTTTCCAGTAGGTTACATTAAAAGAACAGAAATCATATTATTTGGGAAACAAATGTTTTGGGTCATGCCATTTTTTATTTTCTTTTCAGGCCCTCGTCACTGATTTCTTGCTGTCAGCCCAGAAATCAATATAGCCGTTATCAGAGATTCCAGCACTTTCTGCTAGGAAGTATTTGTGCTTCAGGTTTGAATTCCTAGCACCAAAAGTAAAAACAACCACCACAACCTAAAAATGGTCTCCACAGGCCTGTTTCTTACATTCAAGCACTGTGGGGAGCACATGATGCTTATCTCATGTAATCCTCCTGCTAATCTTTTGGGATTTGTACTTTATGGCCCCATTTTTCAGACTAGAAAACTGAAGCTTAGATTCAATAATTTGCCAAAATTTATTCAACCTGTGAGCAGAGGACAAGAGGGATCGAATTTCTGATAATCTGAATCCAGGTCAGTGTGACTGACTACTCCATAAATCAGCAACTGTGGGGGATAACCAGGTACTTGGAGATAGGACTCAGTGGTTCCAGGTAGCTTGGTGTGCTGAGAGGCACTCAGGTTTAGAGGTGAGAGGCCATTTAGTGTCTATTGGAAACTCAGTCCTGTGCTCTGTCCAGTGGCTTCTCAGAACGGCTTTCTGAGGCCTGTGAGGTCTAGACTCTGTTCCCCTCCCCTCTTTCCCCTTGATTGTTACTCTTCAGGCACCTTTCTCTTTCTGGAACTTGCCAAGGCTAATTCTACCTCAGGGTCTTTGTACCTGCTGATTGGCTCACTTTTCCCTCAGATCCTCCCAAGGTTGACTATTTTCCCTCAGGACTCGGCACAGACAGCTCTTTCTCACCACAGAACCTAATGAGGCTCCTCTGCCTCAAGTCCTCCTGATCCTATTGCTCTCTCCTATTTCTTTTATGCACTTGGGATGCTCTCTCATTATCTTTTCAGTTGGTTCACTGGTTTGTATTGTCTGTTTCCTGGCCTTAAAATGTAAATTTGGTGAGGCAGGGATTCTGACAGTCTAGAATATTCCTGAAGCAGAAGAGGTTCTTAATAAATATGTACTGAATGAATGTGATGAAAGCTGGAGTCAGACTGACATGAAACAACTGAAAATCATGGCCAAGGTGGCAGCAGCCTATGGAGGTGGGTAGCTGCACAGGGTCTGGGTTCAGGACTGAGCACTGGAAAAAAGAAAAGAAAAAGGTCTGTGGTTTAACTGCCTGGATTTAAATTCTGACTCTGTATCACTTAGGCCACATCGTCTAGCTCTCTTGTGTTTCCTCATTAGGAAGCTGGAGATGATAATAATAACAGTAACAATAATGCCTGCTTCATGGATTGTTATAAGGGTTAAATGAAGTATACGTAGAAGGCTTAAAATAGAACTCAATAAATAAAGGCGTACTCAAGCAAAAACCGATGGCTTTAGAAATTCAGAAAAATAAAAATGCTTAAATGGGAAAGGCCCTGCCTCTTGGAAGAGGCAGATTTGCTTTGGAGAAGACTGGCTGGATTGAAATCTGAGGGAGCACTTGTCTCAGCTCTGGTCCCTAATTTCTATGTAGTTATTCATTCAAGAAACTTCTATTTATCTATTTTTTCATTCAACAAATATTTATTCATTTGTTTTCCAACAAATATTTATTGACAATTTACAATATGTCAGTACCTTAATTGTAGCAATAAGATAGTAAACAATACCAAATAAATTCCATTGATTTTTCCCTCTTAAAATTGCCTTTATTTGTTTTATGAGGACGATGCTCTTTGCCCCTACCTGCCTATTGTCTTGGGGTCTTAACTTGGATACTTTCAAGACACAGTTATTGAGCATGAACAAAAAAAAAAAAAAAAAAAGGTTAATAAGTGATCCCTCCCATCTTCTATCTCCCACTTTCATCTCCAAAGTATTCTAGGAACTCACTATATAGAATGGACATCTATAGATTTAAAACGTTAATATTGTTTGGCCTTAATATAAAGAGTGATGCTCTAAAAACATCACAGCCTCTTCTTCCTCTAGGCATGGTTTTTCCCGTCCCAGATGGGGTGCAGAGTCTGGGATGAACCTCAATGCCTCTAGGTATTTATGTTTGGGAGATGTGCAAGTTCCTCCCTCTCTCCCCTCAATTAGAGTCAGCCCACATGCATTGAGCACCAACGATGCTAGGCGAACACGGGGTACAGAGATAGTAGTACAAATGACGTCCTTGACAACATACGCATTGAGAAGTTCAGAGTCAATAGTGGTCCAGAGCCTGCAGTGCAGTGTAGGCAACAAAGGGAACCAGACAGGAACTGCAGTCCCAAGACAGGACATCAAGCTGCAGTTCCCAAGTGGAGGTGGCTCTGAGAGGTGTGGTGGCACTTAATGACAGTACCAACTGTGAAACATAACAAAAAACTTAGTTTTATATCAGGGGAGGGTGAGATTTGGGGAAGTGCTGTGTGCATTTATGGCACGGTGGGAGATAAATGGAAAGAAGCCTTCTCTCTGAGGTAAAAACATCAGAGCTTCTGTATAGATCAAGAAGAATAATTACAGCGACATGGAGAGGAGAGTTGATGGACTTTCACATGGGCTTCAGGTCTGATTTATGAAATCTCACCTATTCCCAATATATGGCTTCGGGACATGAGGCAAATAGTATTTAATTAAAACACATAAAACAAGAGCATCAAGACAGTGTATGTCAAAATCAATAAAATGCTAATTTCTAAAGATTGTGTTTACAGGGAGACAGTAGGGTCAGGGACAAGGAATTCCGCAACAAAGGGCCTTTGTGAAAGGAAGCAAGTTTCCATTTCTTCTGGCTGGATGTATGGAGAGTCTCTGGTTCAAATCCCTCACTGTACACAAGATACATGGAGCTCCAGAGAACTGAGAATTTCATAATAGAAATAGTACTAGGATAATAATCTGAGTCCCAAATGGTGTTCTCCATCCTTGCATCACTCTTTGAATCCTACAGTTACTGGTAGAAATACCCTCCTTCTCTCTAAATGAGGAGCCTGGTCCCACAGCACAGGTCGAGGGAAGACATCCACCCACCCATGACTCAGGTGTCTCTAAATCTTCTCACAACACACAATATCTTCCATGCGTGACTGCATCTCAATAAAGGTTTTTAATTGGCAACCTGAAGTGTGACATTTCTAAGTAGAATTGTTCCCCTGTGCTTTCAGGTCCTCTCCCCGTCATTGGGATCTGGGCAAAGCTCTCACAACCTCAGCCTCACGATCAGTTCCCAAGACCATTTCTCATGGGGTAAGAAAGACTCTCCTGGCCCAGATGAAATGACATCCACCCCAATTCTTCTTTAATCCATTCAGAACATAATTCTGCAAGACATGAATTTTCTTTTTTTTTTTAAGACATGAATTTTCTTTTCATCTAAATGAGATCACTTGGGTTAAATGTTAGGAACTAGAGTATATTGTGTTGTGTGGGGTTTGGATTAGAAGGGGTTTCCATCAGTTCCCAGCTCTTGGTCTGAAATTTGGGCACAGAGGTCTGGAAACTCTGATTTTTCAAGAAGTTGCTTGCATTAGAAATACAGAAATGGGGGAGGTGTCTCAAATCTTAATTGCATTTATACTCTTGGGGAGATTTTATCAAATCATAACAGTGGATAATGTTTGGAGTTGCAGAAATGTGGGATTGAGGTGGACATGGAAATTTAGACCCAGGATGGCTTATTTCTACTCTGAACCTGACTCTATCTGAAAATGCTGGCCTTGCCCTTACCCACAGACTGAAGAACAGGCCTTCCTTCAGGGTTGGCATGGCCTGGGCTTTCCTGGTTATTTGGTTTTCCACCAACTCTCTACTTTGGGCATTGGGTAGATGGTGTCTTTGTGCAGGCAATCTTACAACATGGTAAGCATGTCATTTAAAAAGCGTTAGTGGATTGGTGAATGTGGAAAACCAGAAAATGCTTGGCATCACCTATAGAAATCAGAAGTTCTCCCAAATTTTCTAAATAGAAGGGATTTGGGGATGCTGATTTGATTCAAAGGGAAATTTTTCTGCAACAGAGCTTGTGTAATAATTTAAACTGCCATTTATGGGAAATATATTTTGCAGTAGGTGTGATTCATTTAATCTTCAAAACAATCCTATGATAGTTGTCTCTTTATTAGCCCCACTGATCTGAATTCCAGTTGAGGCACTGTGAGTAACTTGTCTGAGTGCACATGTGAGAGGCGAGGAAAGGGTTCAAGCCAATATAGTCCTACTCCAAAATCTGTGTGCTTGGCCACTATACCACCCTGCCTTTCAGTTGCAAGTCAACTTTCTATGATTTATATGTTAGGCTTATTTGGCATGCCTGATGGAGATTATGAAATGGTAAAATTTCTCTGCCCAAAGTGTTTAGCTTTCTGATAATTAGTCTAGAAAGATTTATTTGCAACTGAAAACAGAATGCATCCAAGCAGATCTGCCAGTGAACTGAGAACCTGCTGGGGCTATTGACAATGAAAGCAGGGAGCAGTGCTAGATGAAGTCCTATTGTCTAGAATTTGGCTAATAGAACAGATGCTGTCTACCAAAGAGGTAGAATCCAACTGGCAGGGAAGCTGGTGGTAGATGGAGGCCTGAGAGGCAGTTCATGCAGTGGTGTTGTTTCCTGGTATGCAAGTAATTATTTTTCTGTCTTTGTCACAAAGTAAGATTTACAAATTATTTATAGAGGACAAACAGGCAGCCAGAATGTCGGTTTAAGTCTGTCTCCCTCATTGTTCTAACAGACTGAAAAGAATATTTGTAGCTAGTGCTGAAGAGAAGTCACCCATAGCTTACAAAAATCAGCTAAATAGCTTTTAGTATCAGGATAGTTGCTGGACATGGTGCTGCAGATAAACTTTAATGGTAATAATGTCACATTAGGAGATTTGTGGACTTAATTCTCTTTAGGTTCAAGGAGAGAAAGCTCGTTGGATTAACCAGTCTTTAAAAAGAATTAATTGGTAAGAAAAATACCCAATCATAATGTGCAGAAATGTTTTAATAATTAAAATAGTTCATGTTAATTATGTATGTAAAAGGAAATTTATAAGTAAAAAATACATTTCTTTATTTATTACACACATATTTGATAAGTATGTACAAGACATGGTTTAGGCCCTTGGGATATGGCAGTGAGCAAAACAGACAAACCAAGCTGCCTCTGAGGAGCCTACACCCTGGCAAGGGAGGCAGGTGGTGAATGTAATAATTAAGCAAGCACACGAGTAGTATGTGAGAAGATGGTAGGTGTTATGGGAAAAAATGGAACAAGGTAGGGAGGAAAGGGAGTTAAGGCAGGGGAAGGGGTAGGTTTTGAATTTGAAAGGATGGTTGAAATGGATTCTTTATAGAGATGGCTTTGGAGCAGAAACTTGAAGGAGGTGAGGGAGTGAGGCTGTAGGATACTGATGGGTAGGGTGTATTGGGGAGGGGCCACGGCAGTGCACTGGTCCCAAGGTGAGACAAGTCCCTTGTGCCTGAAGAGGGTGGGGCAGGGAGAGACTAGACAATGGCCAGGTCAGAGAAATAATGGAGTTGAGAACATGCATGAAGTGGGGCTGCTCCACTAGAGGGTTTCCATCAGAGTTGTTAGAGAATCTGATGTGACATTTCAAAAGGTTTGCTTTAGGAGCTGGGGTTGTGGCTCAGTGGTAGAGCTCTTGCCTAGCATGTGTGAGGCACTGGTTCGATCCTCAGCACCACATAAAATAAATAAACAAAATAAAGGTATTGTGTCCATCTACAACTAAAAAATTAAAAAAAATGCATATATATGTATATATATATATATTTGCTTTATCTGATGTATGAAGAATAGACTATAGGGGAGAAGAGAGTAAAAGCAGGGAGAAAGGTTCTTGAAATTAGAACCAGCATGTTTTCTGACAGACTAAATATGGAATATACAAGGTAAAAAGTGTTAAACAATGACTCCCCATTTTTTGGCTTAAGCAATTGGAAGACGAGTTTGCCTACAACTGTAATGGGGTGAACCATAGGTCGGGTGGACTTTTAAGGGAAAAGTCATAAGACTATATTATCAAAAGAGCAATAAACAGCCCCAGATCCTGCATCTAGGGAGAGCCAAAGTTAACATCATGGAAGTTTCTTTTTCAGATTTCTTGTTCTAATATATAATTAAATAGTGTATGTCTTAGTTTCTGATGTGATAATGCTTCATAATAAGCCAACGAACATTCAGTGGCATGTAACACGTATTTGTTTTTCTTTTTTATGGTTCTGTGACTTGGCTGGAGTATCTTTTCTTAGATTATGGGTTGATTGGCCTGGCTTAAGGTTTGGGTTGGTTTCCTTCCATTCCACTTGTCTTTACATTCCTCTTGGGTCAGCAACTTCCAAGGACATGTTTTTCTTGTGGCAACGGCAGAAATACAAGTGTATGAACCGACCCACAGAATACCTCTTAAGGACTTGGCTTGGAAATGACAGATTGTCACTTTTGCCTACATTCTCTCAGCCAAATAAGTGAAATGGCCAAGCCCAAGATTAATGGGGTTAGGAAGGGTGCTTTTCCCACTCCAGTGCACTGAAAGGTCACACAGCAAGGGAAAAATAACAAACCAACTTAACAAAATATACAACATAGAATTTTATATAACGTGCAAGTTTACATAATGGGATGACACCATATATACTATTTTGTATAACTTTTCACTAAAAATGTAATTGGAATTTTCCCATGTGTGCAACATTAATGTTAACAATGTGTTCTATTATATAGATGTACAATAATTTGTTTAATAAATCTGTTTGTGGACATTTAGGTTATTTGTGATTTTTTTCACTACTATAAATAAGCTGAAATGAACATACTATGCATCATTGCACAATTTTCTGAATTTCAATTTAGGATAAATCTCTAAGAATAGAGCATATGGGTCAATGTGTGAACATGATTTTAAATTATTAAAACTTTTTCTGTTTGTTTGTTTGGTATCAGGAATTTAACCCAGAGGCACTTAACCACTGAGCCACATCCTCAGCCCTTTTTATTTTTTATTTTGAGACAGGGTCTCACTAGGTTGCTTACAGCCTCACTAAATTGCTGAGGCTGTCTTCAAACCTGCTGTCCTCCTGCCTCTTCCTCCTGAGTTGCTGGAATTACAGGCATGCACCACCACACCTGACCTACTGAACCATTTTGAAAAATCATCTTCCAGAGATGTTATACCCCTGGTACATGGTAGTGCCCATTTACAGTTATATTCCTCAATAGGGAGTATTGGCATTCATTTTCTTCTTTGCCTGTCTAATGAGTGGAAAGTATTCTTTCTTTATGCCTTCAATTATTAATAAAGATGGATATTTTTCACTTGTCTATTGGCCAATTTGTATTTCTTCTTTTGCACATTGCCTGTTAGTTTCGTCTGCATTTCTGTCAAGGTGGTTTCTCTTTTTCTGATTTTTAAAAACACTATTTATATACCAAGGCTATTAACACATTGTCATTTTGTTTAAATGTTTGTGATAGTTTTTGAAATACAGAATGTGTTAGTTTCCTATTATTGTTATTATTATTAGAAATGATCACAGGGCTGGGGATATAGCTCAGTTGGTAGAGTGCTTACCTTGTAAGCACAAGGCCCTGGGTTCAATCCCTGGCACCGCAAAAAAAAAAAAAAAAAAAAAAAAAAGAAATGATCACAGACTTAGTGGCTTTAAACCACATGTATTTATTCTCTTACCATTCTGGGGAACTGAAGTCTATAATTGGCTTCACTGGACTGAAGTCAGGGTCGGCAGGACTGCTTTCTCCGGGCTCAGGGGAGGTCTCTTTCCCTGCTTTTCTAGCTTCTAAAGGCTGCCCTGGCATTATTTGGCTTGCGACCCCTTCCTCACATCACATCACGCTTCCCCTCACATCATCTTCCTACTTTGATCTACTCGCCTCCTTTGTATGAAAACCCTGGTGATTTTGTTTAGGGCCCACCTGAGTAATCTAGGCTACTCTGCCCAACTCGGGATTTCTACAGTGTCGGTGAAGTCCTTTTTCTAAGTTAATATTCACAGATTCTAGTGTTTGGGCTGCAAATAACTTTGGGAGGTTATTATTCAATTTTTAGGTTGCCCAAATCCATCATATAATCAGTATTTTGCTTTATAATCTCTTGCTTCTCTGTCTTTCTCATAAAGACCTTCCTCACTCCATTTTGACATACATAGTCACCTAAATTTTATTTTAGGACTGTTTCACATTTTTATGCTTTCATTTTATCACGGCTTAGTCTGTGACTCATTTAGAATTGATATAAGAATGAGGTAGGAATCCATTTATATCTTTTCAAGTTTCTAGTTTGTCTTCTCAATGCATCATTGAATAATCTACTTTTTCCTTACGGTTTTGAAATGCCATATTTATCACATACTTATTCCATTTGAGAGCCGATTTCTGGAGACTTTGTGCTTTGTGTTCTACTTTTCTGTCTTTCTCTTCTTGTGTCATTATCATAATATTTTTTAAAAGTCATAGATCATATCCAGTAAGTCATTTCTTATTATTTCTGTTTTTTAGCATTTTTATCTCCTTTTACATTTTTAAAAAGTTGTGAATAGCACACACACATATATACAGTGTAGAGATGGAATGAAAAATAATGATACAATTAACACCCATGTCCCCACAACCCAACTTGAGGATATTCTCAATATTCGCAGCACCTGTGAGGCTCCTGGCTCACTCATCACACCTTGCCAGCAGGACACCACTATGGTGAATTTGAAGTTTAACATTTCCTGACTTTTCTTTGTAATTCTAACACATAAACTCACTTAAAAATATTCATAATTTCCCCCACAATAGGATTTTTGTCAGAGTTGCACTTATTTGTGGACTAATATAACTGGCATCTTTGTAATATTGACTCTTTTTATCTAATATCACCTTTTTTTTTTTTTTTTTTTTTTTTTGGTACTAGGGATTGAACCCAGGAGCATTCCACCACTGAGCCACATCCCCAGCTCTATTTTTGTATTTTATTTAGAGACAGGGTCTCACTGAGTTGCTTAGGGCCTCACTAAGTTGCTGAGGCTGGCTTTGAACTCGTGATCCTCCTGCCTCAGCCTCCCAAGTGCTGGGATTACAGGCGTGCACCACCGCACCTGGTTAATATCACCATTTGTATGTCCATTTACTGACAGTTTCTGTAATATGCTTGTCTTGATTTTCATAGCATACATGGGACACCTAGTTATTAGAGGCTTCTTTCTGGTGTGCCCTGCTCACAAGGGCACAAATAGTCTTGTTTCTGGACCTAAGACTGAGAATTTTTCTCCTAAACATCCTTTTTCCCTCTACTCTCCTTCTTCTTTCTGCCAAGTTTCTAACTGTCCAGTGGAACTATAAAGCACTAGCTGAGTCAGTGTAGATTTTTGTCCAAGGTCATCTATTTCTGGGAAATGTAAACAGTAGAGCCACTATTTGAAGTTTGATTTCTAGGCCATTTTTAAGTGTCTTGATTCTGGTTGGCCCCAAACCAACAAATTCCCACAATAAATGTTTAAGGAAAGGATTGGTAGAAGCTGAACACTGATCAATCTCTTTTCCAACACTGGCCAATGATGTTAAAAAGGTTTCCTGCCTCATGTCCACAGTGACGTGGTTGTTTTGATGCAGTCATCGTGGCTCAGGATGTTTTGATCCCCCTAAAAGCAAATGGTTAAGTTTGTAGTTTAAAAAGGGCATAGCAATTCTACTTCTGTGCCAGTTTATTCATGTAGTACCATCTGTAGTAACAAAAGATTGGAAAGCAGCACAAATGTTCATCAGTAGAGAATTGGTTAATCATAGTATATCCAAACAACAAAATAGTATGCAACTATAAAAGAGCATGCACAAAAAAATATATAGTATGATACTTTTTGTTTAAAAAGATAGGTGAGATAATAGATATTTTTGACATAGGCATAAAGAAACTCTAAGAATTCATAGGAAAATAATACTCTTAGTTACCTGGATGGTAGAAAACATTTGGATAGAAGACAAGGGTGAGAAGACTTCTTACTGTAGACTATCTCTATTTTTATTAAAAAAATTGAGCCTTAAGAATGGTTTACCTATATAAACTTTTTTTAAATGGTTAGGTAATAGCCACAACATCCATCTTCACCCCCTCTCAGACCCTCCCTTGTGCCCAACATCACTGCAGCCCACAGCTTCTCTAAACCTCACTATGTCTGAAGAAATATCTGTTTTGCTTACTATTTTGGTGACTAAAAAAGTGGTGCAGTTGTTATGAATATCTAGTTCAAAATACCTCTTTTCCAGGACCAGCTCAACAGAGATGTGAGAAATGAAACTTAATTTTATTTCTTACATTAAGAACACTGAGTAGTTTTGATTTGCATTTCTCTAATTGCTAGAGATGTGCCAAACCCAAAAAATCAAAGGCCAAATGTTTTCTCTGATATGCAGATGCTAATTCACAATTAGGGGAGGGACTAGGGAAGAATAGAGTTACTTTAGATTAGGTAGAGGGGAGTGAAGGAGGGGAAGGGTTTGGGGGTAGGAAGGCTAGTAGAGTGAAACAGACATAATTACCTTATGTATATGTATATGACTGCATGACTGATGTGATCCTACAACATGTACAATCAGAAAAATGAGAGATTACACTCCATTTATGTATGATCTATCAAAATGTATAAATGCATTCTACTGTATGTACAACTAATTAGAACAAATAATAAAAAGAAGAACACTGAGGGGTTGATGCAAGATTATGCACATTCATGGGTATTCACTCAACCAGTGAGTAGACATTTACTCAGACCCTCTAATATGCTGGCTTCTTTGCTGGCCTTGGTCAGCTTTGTATTTGGACAGATCACACTGGTCATTATTGAGGAGGGTTGATGGGAGAGTCCCCAGCTTGGTGGCAGGGCATGGGCTGGGAGGTTGGGGCAGCCACCATTGACAGGCTCAGGGAGGAAACATTCATCTGACTTTCCATGAACTCTGTTCTCTGTTGTCTGAAATGGGATTTGTCTTCAGAGGTGCCAGACATGGCAAAATAGCAGCAATGGCTTCTGTTTTTCTAGAAGGCATATTGCTGACTGCTGATTCTAGTTGGCAGTGAATTATGGGTAAGGTTGTATTGTTATGTTGTACCTTTTCAGCTCAGAGAGACAATAAGGTGATAAAAATGAAAAGCTCCACTTTGCCATTGAATAGTTGGAGCTGATAAATGTTGATGTTGGGGGGAACATCTAGGGGGAACATGCTGAGAACACAGAGTTTAGGGTATGTGTGTGTGCGTGTGTGTGTTAGGCCATTTTAGGGTATCCACAGCTATTATAAGAGTCTTGAGAATTGCCAAAGTAAAACAATGATGTAATTCTAGGCTTTTAGGTCCTTGGCTATACCAGTGAGAATTTTTTCTGAGATTGATGGATGAAATTCTTATATGTAGGAAGATTAGGTCACACAATTTGTTCTAATTTGGGGCACATTTTGTCTCAGACTTAATGCCTGATATCCCACCTTTAGCAACATCACTTATTTGGAGTGATATTGCTCCTAACATAATACCCATGGGCATTGATGGAGAACAAACCCTAGAGGGATAAAGGTTAGGAGGGAGAGGTGGGCAGAACAGTTTGAACCCTGGAGCAGGGGATGGAGCTGGGCAGGTACAGAGTGTACACAGAAAACCTAAGAAAGTAAGGGGGTAGAGGCAGTCGCTGAAAAAGATAAGGTAGGAACTAAGGCAAATTTCATTTGTTTTCTAATATGTCTTGCTTGCTCAGAATTTGCATAGGAAAGTCTGCATCAGTGGGGAAGGCAAAAGCTTAATTCCTATCTTTGCTTCTATTGCAAATTCTTCATAGGAGTTTCCTACAGAGATCTTATTTACTTAGCTGACAATCATTAGCAATCTTTGGATAGTGAAGTCATTAAAATCTGCAATATAAGGACATACTTAATATTCTGGAGGCACAGTGCAATCTTAGAGACTGGTTCACTTATCTGAGAAGCCACGTGGGGGATTCTGTCACATCTTGGTGCAGTTCAGCTGGTCCGTGACTAGGGAATTTGATTGTAGGTATTGTTGAATAACTGAAGACTTCGACAATTAACTTTTATGGTTTGATTTTACAGTGTTATTCTATGTGTATAAACACTGTGTGTTCATGTTTGGAGAGTGATCTTTTTCCTTTAACAAAGGACTCTATTGTGGCAGTGGTGAGAAAGTGACAAGCAATCACTAGGTGTTGCTGAGAGAGGTGGACTTGGCTTTTATTTTTGAAATCATTATTTTCACTTTCACATCAAGGTTAGAAAATTGCATAACTTTTTGATTAGTATTACAAAAGTGTTTAAATACCTAGATCTGCCATGCACAATTGTAGTCTCCACAGAGAGAAAATCCATGCATTCCACACATACCAGGTGAGCCCCTTAAGATCCAGGTGCTGTGCTATGCATTTGGGATGCAATGATAGACAAGAACAGACCCAGTACCTTCTGCTACTTTCTGGGTCCTGTGGCTCCTACAGTGCACTTACCATAGCACTGAGCTTACAGTCAGTGAGGGAGAGAGAAGTTCTTCAAGTAACCACAAAATAATTGTTTCAAATTTTGGTAAGCACTATGAACAATAGGTTGTATGAAAGTATATAATAATAAAAGAATGTTTGAGATCTCAAGAACACATAGGGGCTAACCAGGTGAAAAACTGCTTGGCCTAAGGGCAGGAGGGAGAGAAGAAGGTGCACAGAGTATCCCAAACATAAGGTTGAGAAACTGAAAGGCCAGTTTCCGGAGAGCAGTTCTTTGTATATGACTTTGTCCATGTCATTGAACTTGATTGTGTTTTAACTTTCTTATTTGAAAAACGAAGGTTTTGATATTGGCTCCCTATCATGATGAATAACAACTGTCCCATAATTAATGACAAATTGAGCAGCCCTTTTGAATTTTAAAATTAAAGGTGCTGTAATGGCATAAACCCTGCCAAAAGCTACATCTAAAAGAAAAAAATAATAATAAGTTGGCACTGAGCTCAGTTTTCTGCATGGAAGTCAGTAAGAAAGGTCCTCTAATTATGTTTTGCTTTGTGATGGAATCACAATTGAATTTTCTGCAATCAGAACTCAGTTCCTTTAGGGGAGGATTGTGGACTTTATTGCTGATCTCCCAGCTGACTGGACTGGATGAGTATTTAGGCCCACACTGGTTACGTCCATTATATTTTAGGGTACAGATGGAGATTTTGCTCTTTAAAAAATAATTGCTTAGGAAACCACAACAATACATTCTTATTACCTTGTTTACAAAGGATCTGCTTTCCTTTTAGGCTATTTACCACTTGAATAGATGTTTCTACCCATGTGTCTGATGTATCCTGTGCTAATTTGATTTTGCCAGGAATTCCTTTGGAAGGCAGGTCCAAGAGTGGTCTGTGTGAATCAAGAGGACTCTTACCACCCTGTCCTCTGAACTCCTGTGGATTGTCTCACACAGCTTACGGCCAGGCTGATTTTGAACCAAGTGATATGTAATGAAAATGAGTTCCACTGCAAATCAGCATTTTAGTGTAGAAACAGGTCCCCTTTTACTGCTAAGAGGCTTCCACAGTGGAAAAGAGGCCGAGTCCAGTCATCAGGGCCTCCTTGCCTTGCTGTTTGTAACAGGCCCACTGTTGTGATGGAAGGTGATGCCAATCCCATCCCTGCTGCTGCCCATGTGGTACCCGGCAGTTCAGTTGATCCCTCAGCTGCAAACAGTTATTCCCCAGGTAGGTTTCATTACCCTTGTGAAACCAAGCTCTGAGCTGGCCCTCCCTGCGCACTGGAGCGACTGAATTGTTGCCCACGTCACCAGTGAGTGTGTGCTCGTCCCTGCAGAAGAGATGCAGGTGACAGCAACTTTGGTCTCCAGCATCTCTGCCTTGCAGCCAATTAACTCTGGGAGCTGTTGGCAGAGTAAATCAAAGGGCAGGAAACAGGCTAAAATTAGATGTGAAGGGAGAAGAAACCACAGTTCTTTTGCATTCAGAACCATTCATTAACCTAAGGTAATAGCACCAGGGTTATGTATTTGCTTATGTATTTTGCTTGTTTCTTTCTAATGGTATTTTTCTTCACAGTTCTTATAAGATTATAAAGATTTGGGACTTCAGAAATAATTTCCTTTGACTTCTGGATTGAGAAATGAGAAGTCATCTTTTTAGGGGTTGCTGTGGGCTCAGGCTGATTTTCGAGTTGTTTGGGTTTATGCTGAATGTGAAGCCCAGTAATTGTCACTCAGCAAGGCTTCCAGTCTCGTTTGTGGGCATCATCTTGTGACTTATGGAACTGCAGGAACTGATTTCTACCTTGCCCTTAGAAAAAAACGTGTAAGAATATCTTAAGGAGGAAGTCTTTTCTTCCAGCCATCCATTGCTAGGAGCATGAATACTGGAGTAAGACAGGTGCAGTTCAAATTTTTAGCTTTACCCTGACTGACTATGAATTTAGACAGCTTTCTTTTCTATGTGTTAGTTTCCTCATCTGTAAAATTGGGGTAATAACACTTGTTTTGCTGTGAGAGTGAAATACTATAATTATCTGTACATTTTATTGGGTTTGGCATGTAATAAACCTACAATAATTATTATTAGAGTCATTCAACCCATCTATAATAAATGACTGCCATGTTGTATGTATTGTGAAATATTCCAAGAAGTATTAAATGTAGTTGGAGAAAGAAAATATAGGAACATGAAAAATATGAGTATAACCTACTAATGAGATGATGGGTAAAATAAAATTAGATCTAAATATAAAGGGCAGATGACAATTAGGAGTTCAAAGTATGTGAGGCTTGGCGAAGTCTTCATGTATGAGGTGGGTATTGAACTGCAGATGAAGTGGGGTTTAGGAGTAGGAATCTATTCTTGTCACTGTTTTCCAGATCCATAAATACTCTGGTCATACAGGCCAGATGAGAGGCATGTCTGGAAGGTCAAAAGACACCATTTTCAGGTTGCTTTACTGCCAGCCCAACTGTCAGCTACACATAAGATAATTCTTCCAGAAGGGCAATATTGTGTGTGCTGACAGATGATAGAACCTTCCTTTTGTTGCAGTGCCCTTTGCTGAGAGAGACGTAATTCCCTTTCCTTGATCCTTCATGGATTCAGATCATGCTTTACTGATTATATAATATATATCCTATATGAGAGGTGCTAGAGACAGAGATGGAAGACCTGAAAACCCATCTCCATCTGCTTCCTTTGGACACCTAAATGTAGAACCTTAGAATGTGAATGGAGTCGGTACCAGAAGTCTCCAAATGTCCAGACTTTTGCTACTCAGACTGCTGTGCTGATAGCAAGGGAAAGCGGAGCAGTTGAATGCCTTGGTCTGTAGTAATGAGCACAATGGCCCTGTTGAAGTTTGAATAGGGGAAGGAATGTGTTACAATCAAGGGAATCTCGTTCTCTCTCTGTGTGTTTCTCTGACTACATGTTAATCTGTGCTTATAGAGGAGTGGACTTCCAGCCCCTATCTTCTTTCAAGGAAATGATGGAGAGAGTTCTGGGTTCAGCCTTCCTTTAGATGATCCTCTTTAGCTTCCAATCTGACTGGTCAGTGTTGGGACCCTCCCTGAGTCAAATTCACCTGTGGGCAGGTCTCTGTTCCTTCAGGCATGACTCAGACCCTACACTGACCTACTATGTCAGGGCTCTGGTGCAAGAAGTTCTCTTCCATCCCTGCCTACGTGGACCTCCACATCCCCTCCTGTGGAGTCTGGTCATCCTTCCAGTTCTTTCATTGGGCCTCTGTCCAGGGGCATAAGCCAGGCCTGTTGTTGTTGTCCATGCTGCTAATTGGGTTGGGTTATTCTATCTCTCCTAATATTTAGGTTAAGAAAGGAAGGGTCAGGAAGATGGTAGCCCATTTCAGCCCAAGGTGTATTTTCTATCCAGCTATTGCAGAGTTCTATGATGGGGTAGTATGACTTGTACATTTTTCTGTCTAGTAGTTTTTGTATAGGCATTTCATCTGCTAGCTCCCCAGGGCAAAGAGGATGAATAGCATCCTGAATTCCAGCTCAATGGCCACACATTGAAGAATTCTTCCACTTGAGACTCAGTTTTGGGTTCTAATAATCAGGAATGTTGCTTCCCTCCGGTAGTTTGCACTGTTTGGCAACTTGGCAGAGAAAAATCTATGTGTTCATCAAATGCTTTTTCATGTGCCTCCTTCTGGGTATGTGGGAAACTATACTTTCTGACCCCATTGAAATATGATGACCTGTGATTTGTGGTAGCCAGTGAGATGTGTCATGTCTCTTTCTGGCCGAGACAGTGAGAGAGTCCCTTCCTATTCTCTCACTTTTTTTCTCTACCTTACTGACTGTAGAGCCTTTCTGTTTCAGATGATGAACCCCAAGTTGGCCTTGGAAGAAATCTGCCCCAGATAGCTGACAGACATCCAGAGATGACTTTGTGTGAGGAAGAAGTAAACCTTGGTTGGATTTTTGTTACTGCAGCATATAAGCAATAATCCAGCTTATTCTGATTGGTCTAGCAATTTGCTGACTTTCTAATATTACCTTCAGCTACTTTTCTGGCCCTGTGGCTCTTACTAACCACTGAGCCACATCCCCAGCCCTATTCTGTATATTTTTTAGAGACAGGGTCTCACTGAGTTGCTTAGCACCTTGCCATTGCTGAGGCTGGCTTTGAACTCAAAATCCTCCTGCCTCAGCCTCCTGAGCTTCTGGGATTACAAGTGCCTGGCTCCTACTAACTTTTATGATTAGGACTTCTACAGCTGGAAATTAGGATGTCTCATAATCTCTTCCTCATAGCTTACTGCTGATTCCATTTCCCCCTGGATTTTCAGAAACTAAATGGAGGGTAGTAAATATTCTACTGCCTAGAACTTGCTTTACAACAAAACACACACACACACACACACACACACACACACATAGATA
This sequence comes from Glaucomys volans, assembly GCA_020662805.1. NCBI lineage: Eukaryota > Metazoa > Chordata > Mammalia > Rodentia > Sciuridae > Glaucomys > Glaucomys volans. The sequence goes on from JAJEJO010050546.1 coordinate 30,589, forward strand.
CAAAAGTACAGTTGGTTCTTCCTCATTCTGTGTAGATAGCTGAATTTTCTAACTCCAACTCAAAAATGACAAATATCTGAAGTTCTACTGCTGAAGGACTTAGCTTCTCTGAGTCATAGGTAATCTCATAAGAGAGTTTTAATGACTGCAATCACCTATTGAGCAGTGTAATAGCTAAGAGGCCTTCCTGTCTGCCTTCCTCAGTAGTTTAGAAAGTGTTCCATTGCTCTTAAAAAGTAAATAGTGTCAAACTCTTCCCTCCCATTGTTCAGAAGGGAAACTTGGGGAAAGTATTTATCATGGAGAATAGAAATAGAGGGCTGCTTCAATTTTCCTATTTTAGAACTCTATTAGTCTTCTAGAGCTGCCATGACAAAATACAGTTGACCCTGTGAACCTGTGGCTTTGGTATCCATGAATCCAACTCACCATGGACTGAAAATATTTAAAAACTGAGGCTGAACTGACCATGTACAGACTTTTTTTCTTGTCATTATTCCCTAAACAATACTGAATGACATAAAATTTGTGATGTGTTAGACTTTATAAGTAATATAGGTTTAAAGAATATGGGAGAATATACATAGATTTATGCAAACACTAAAACATTTCATATAAGGAATTTGAGTATCCAAGGATTTTGGTGTCCAAGGGGATCCTGGAACCAATCCCCTGTGGATACTGAGGGACACAGGCTCTGGGTAGCTTAAATGACAGAAATTCTTTTTTCATTGCTCTGGAGACTAGAAATCTAAGATTAAGATGCTGATAGGCTTGGTTCCTGGTGAGGCTTCTTCTTGGCTTGCAAATGCAAGTCTTTTTGCTGTGTCCTCAGAAGGCCTCCTCTCTCCTGGGTATCCTGTCTATTAGTCAGCTTTTTGTCACTGTGACCAAAATACCTAACATAAACAACTTAGAGGAGGGAAGATTTATTTTGGCTCATGGTTTCAGAGGTTCAGTTCATGGTCAGCTGGCTTCATTGCTATGGGGCGGTGGTGAGGTGGAACATCATGCCTGTGAGGGTGTGGTAGAACACAGCTGCTCATGTCATGGTGGCTAGGAAAGAGGGGTGAGGAGACAGAGAGAGAGGGAGAGAGAGAGAGAGAGAGAGAGAGAGAGAGAGAGAGACTGAGACTAAAGGACTGAAGATAAGACATATTCCCTAGTCCCTAGTCCCTAAGGGCACATGCCCAAGGACTCACTCCCTTCAACTTTGCCCCACCTCCTACAATCTCCCAGTAGTCCATTCAAATTATTAACCCATCAGGTATGTCTAATGAAGATCAGGGCCCTCATATCTAATCATTTCTTAAAAGCTCCACCTCTGAACATTGCTACTTCAAGGATCAATCCCTCACACAGGAGTCTTGGAGTGACACTTTATATCCAAACCATAACACCCTTCTCTTCCTCTAAGGACTCAAGTCCTATCAGATTAAGACCCTACTCTTTTTTTTTTTTTAAATAAAGTTTACTTTGCCTCAAGTCTCCTTTGGCATACCCTTTTCCAGGCCTATATCCTTTTTGTAAAAAAAATGTTTTCATTAGTTATTGATGGACCTTTATTTTATTTACTTATTTATATGTGGTGCTGAGAATCAAACCTAGTGCCTCACACATGTCAGGCAAGTGCTCTACTACTGAACCACAACACCAACCCAAGACCCTACTCTTACAACCTTACTTAACCTTATCACCTCCCTAAAGGCCATCTCCAGATATAGTCACATTGGGGGGTTAGGATTTCAGCGTGTGGTTTTGAGGTGACACACTTCAGTCTACCACAGAACTACTTTGTGTGTTCAACCTTTAGTCTTAGGTTGCTTGTCCTTGTTCAACCTTTAGTCTTAGGTTGCTAAATCTTAGTGGATTTAGCAGCAGTGCATATTGTAAGGTGGGGGGACACTGGGGAGGATGAGAAAGTGTAGCAGTAGCTAGAGATTGCCTGCACTTATTGGGGTGCAGGCCTCACCTGTGCCCATGTGCTCATCAGGTATCAAGGCAGATGACAGCCCTCTCCCATCATCCCTTGCCCACACTGCTGTCATATGAAATTCTAAAATGCATGTCTAAGACATTTACTCCCCACCTTTAAACCCTTCAATGATTTCCCTTGACCCTGGGACAAAACACAAAGTCTTTGATATATCTTGTATGCCCTGGTATCACCAGCACCTAGCACAACTCAAGACACAAAACACCCACCCACTAATGCTGGTGTCAGTGAGTGAATAAATGACTGAGTTGACAGCAGCTTTCAGTATGAGGGCTCCCCTCTTGGCTCTGAGGTTAGCAAGCTGCTTCACAACTGTCGTGTGAAGACCCCAAGTCCGCTGAGCCTGGGCTCATCAGCTAGCCAACTGGCTCACTGATGGAAGCCACTAGTCTTTGACTCCATTCTGAAATGGACAGACAATTGGGGGTGCACTCATTGCAAGAGCCTGTCAGGCCATTGCTCTCGGGTCTCACTGATGGTGGGGTTTATAAGCATTAATGGAAACTTATTTCTACATACAGTGAGCCCTTCCCTAGCCATATTAGTAACCCACGCACTATCACTTACCTGGTGACAATACCCAAAGCAATTCAAAGGAAGTAAAAAACTTCAAAAAAGATGGCAGATGTCACTGTGTTACTGCCTGTGACTTTCTCTTCCACATTTTTTTTCTGAAAAATATTCTGAAATATGTTTGGGATTTAAGATAAAAAGGAAAATCTGTTTGAGAGCCTTTTGCCTGAAAATCCCTCTCTGAGATTTGCATTTCTCTTATGCAGCCATGGTATGATCTGTGTTGTCCTGCCAGCTACTCAACTCCCTCTGGGCCTGTTTTCCCTTATCGGAGTGGAGCCCAGCTGAGAGGAGATGAAGTCTGATTTGGCATCGATGGGAATGACATGGAAATCCCATGCATAGGGGAAGAGAAAAGATCCTTCTTGTGCAGTTGGAAACTGGCAGCAAACTAACATCCTGACTCCTCTTACTTTAACTGTGAGGTTGTCTTGAGACATCGTCTTCAGATATTAGCAAAGTATTGTTTTTGTTCTCTTCTGTGCATCCCTGAGGTTCATGCCCTGGTGCCCCTTCCTCTCAGGTAGCTCGTCCCAGGGAGTGGGTCACTTGGGTGTCTCCTCTAACCCCAGCCTTGGGCTGCCTCAGGCTCTCCAGCTGCAGCTGTTCTGACTTACCTGGAGAGCAGTTACCCCAGGATGCTGGTTACTCTCACTGTTTACTTTTGGTTTTGTAAATTCTGAAGTTTCCTTTAAGTGAGTTGATCCTCAGCTATTTGCAGGGGCTCCTCTCATTTATTCAGAACTGAGGGGATCCTTAAGAGGTACACAATACTGGACCCATCTAGGGGGAAAAGAGAAGTAAGAGCAGGGTGCAGAAAGGTGAAAGGTTGAATGTAGGATCCATGCATTAGAGCAGGCACTAGCAGACCCCTGTGTGGACCTCAGGCCTCTCCTGATTCAGTCCTCATTCACCCACTGACTTGTTTCTTTGGTTGCTTGGTTTTGCTTTTTGGTTGTTGGCATTACCCACCACCTATGACTTCTTCATTTTTAAAGCTAAGTGAAACCTGAGGTCCGCGTAGAGTTTGATAAACTGGTGGAATCTGATGCATTTGGCTTAGACTTCTGACATGCATGTTCCTTCCAGAGAGCACACAATTGCTCCTGCTCTTTCTTCTTTTTTCTCAATCCAAATAAAAAATTTCCAAGCCAAGATTCAGTGTAACCGCTGCCTGCACCCCCATAAATCCTTCCCCAGGCACTGAAACCTGCATGGATCTCTTCTTAAGGACAGGGACCAATTTAGAATTTCATTGTTCTTTTTTGATTCCACAGGGATGATGTAATTCCTCCTATTTCCTTGAAGACAGGGGCTGTGCCTTCCTAGACTTGTGTTTTTTCTGAAATAACTAGAAGAGTTCTAAGCAAATTAGGTACATACTGAGTAAGTTTGCCTTTTTAATCCTGGGGATGATTTTGATATTGAAAGCAGTTTGGTTTTGAAAGGGCCACTTGAAAAATGTGATAAAAGCTCCAACAGTCATAGAATTTATTGACTAAATTAAACCAATTCATACTAATGTCTTGGATGCTCTATTTGCATGTCAGTGTTGTATTGGCAGTGACCTTAATTCATGGTAAAGCTTCAGGTTTTACCATAACTCTCAGTTTTGACTTTTATTCATTTGAAGTTTTTAAAGCAGAATTCAGGATAAACTTGGTCTGTGTTTACTTAGGTCCTATCTCAGAAAATCTGAATAAGAATTTCAGGTTGGAGTTTAAGATGACCTCTCCAGCAAATCTTAACTCTCATTAAAATTAAATAAATACAGTTCTATGGGATTTTTGTTGCTGAATAAAAAGATCTGTGATGATTTCACAACATAGTCCCTGGCAATATTAAATGGATTCAAAGAGATTAGGTATCTAGGTGACCCACATCTGTTATATTCAAAATGTGCAATGCATCTTATTTGCTAACCATGGTCAACTTATCTGGTCTTGTGATTCTCACTTCTTAACACCTTTTGGGTGCATTGCACTGAATGTGTATTTGAATCATTAAACCAATATCACTTCCCAAGAGTAAGTGTTGAGAGTCATACTGGAGGGCTTTGGAAGTGCTGAAACAGAATTTCAATCTGGCCAAGAAGGTCCTTGGATTTTCCAAGGTGTTTTCCTTTTGGTTTTCCCCTTCCAGCTTGGGTTAACTTTCTATCAGGCAATAGAAAGATCATGAAGCACAGACTCTCTCCTACAGCTGCTGGGGGGAGCTAATTAGGTTTGGTGCAGATTGGTGACACTTTAGCCCCTTTTGGTTTACTAGATGCAAAGGTCAGGGCAGGCATGCTACCATCCCAGGGTCACAGTGTGAATAGCAGCTGGTCAGGAAAGATAAATATGACAAGATGGGGAACACAGCAAGGTTATTATTACAAGAGGTGTCACCCAGATAATAATGGAACTTAACCCATGAAAAATCACTCAAATCACGATCCAGCCCAAAAGGAAAATCACTCCTATACTTCCAGGATTTATTGCACCTCTGTGATTGTTTGCCCATTAAAATGTCACTTGCAGAATGAAATGGTCAGTAATGCTGACTATAAAATGAAATAGTTTTTTAATTCTTCTCAAAATATTCCAAGCATTATTGAATGACCAGTTTATTAGGTCTCTGGAGAAATTATTATGACTTAAGTCCTCTTTGAAATGTAGACCTTCCAATCTCTTTCCTCTTATTCTCTCTCTCTCCCCCTCCCTTCCTCCCTCCTTTCTCTGTCCATCTCTTTGTCTTTCAATCTCATGAATAATTTTCTTAGGGATCATTTGAGGAACCATGATAATGAGGATTTGAATTTCCACAATGCAGTTTACTGTTTCTTCCGGTACATCTCTTCGATGGCTCTATGTGGAAAGGCTGTTTTATTCCAGAAGGGGGGCCTCCATGAGCCCTGGGAATTCCAGCCACCACTACTTCTTGATAATGGAATACTGCAGGCATTCAGAGCAACATATCATGGCCAGCACCCTCCACCATGCAATCTCATTCAGCTTTCATTAAAATAACCATGATGGCATGGAAAATGAAGACAGAGAAAATATAGAATTTTACAACGATGCCTTAAAGGAATGCTAACGGACAACAAATTCAAGAATCTTGGAGGAAATCCTGCTCATTATATAAAAGGCAAATGCAGCAGATTTAAGGATGCCTTCTGGCATACCCA
>JAJEJO010050546.1:36429-58905 GCA_020662805.1 Glaucomys volans
TTCCCACTGTAGGTAATCAAAGTTTAGTCCCTCTGGGGAACTCTGAGTGGCAGGCTAGAATGTGATCCTCAGGGTTATCCCACTCTTGGGGGAAGGAGCTGGAACATTTGTATACCAGTCCCATCCATTGTGGTCAAAGGCTACTTCTGGGGGGCTTGGTGCAATTTCTTTAGCATGTGTGGCCTGCTGTACACAGGACTAGAGTTGTTCTGTAGGCCAGAGGGAACCCCCTCCCTCACTCATTGCCAGTGAATCTAGGTGCTGACAGGAGGACGCTGCTGTGCTCTGAGGTATTAGAGGTAAGGGGATCTGGGCAGTCCGGACCCTGTGTCACTTAGATCTACCTGTGCCCCATAGGTTTTCTCTATCATATCACTGGTTCTTCAAGGTAACAAATAAAAAGAGGGAAAAAGACAATAGGACAATTATTGGACCAGGGGCTGGGGTTGTGGCTTAGTGGTAGAACACTTGCCTGTATGTGTGAGGCACTGGGTTTGATTCTCAGCACCACATATAAATAAATAAATAAGTAAATAGATAAAAGTCCATTAACAACTAAAAAAAAAAAAAATTCCTGGACCAAAGTCTCACTGTCTGCTGCTGCAGTTTATCCCGAGAGGTTTCTTCATCATCTCCCTTTCCTTCCACTGTGTGTAGCTTCCCCTCCTCCTTGGCTAGCACTTCAGCTTATTTAGGGTTCTTGCCTTGATGGAGTAACCCAGATCACTATCTCTGAGAGGTCTAAATCTTAGATTATGGTGGGTTTATTTTGGTGTGCAATCCTATGACTTGGTGGATTTGGTGATACCCTCCTCATAAAAGGCAGTGCTGGTGCATGGTCACTGTACAAAGCTCAGGTGCTTGGTTGCTCTCTGACCCAGTGGCATTCAGGAACAGCTTTCTGAGTGGTGAAGAACTCTCTGAGACAGATGGCATGGTCTGGCTCCAGACCTATAGGTGTCTGCTTGTGTTCTCCCGTGGAACCTTGTCACAGATTCTAGACTCTGGCACCATGGAATCTTCTGGGTCACATAGTGTGGTAGGGGTGCCCCAACAAAATACCACAGACTGTTAGGTTTGAACAATTGAAATGTGTTTTCTCATAAGTTTGTAGGCTGGAAGTCCAAGGTCAAGGTGCTGGCAGGGCTGGTTTCTAGTGTGGGCTCTCCTGTCCTGTGGACTGCTGCTTTCTCCCTGTGTACACGGACTTTCCTCTTTGCATGAACGTCTTTGGTATTTCTTTGTGTGTCCAAATTTCCTCTTCTTATAAGGATAGGAGTCAACTGGGTTAGGGCCCACTCTAATGGCCTCATATTAACTAAGTCACTTCTTAAAGATGCTAACTTCTAATATAGCCACATTCTGAGTGCTGGGGCTTAGAACTTCAACCTGAATTTCAAGGCAACTCCTATGGCCCACAACACTACACAAAATAGAAACCCTCTTACTCACTGCTCTATGAACTTGAGTAGTATTCACAAGTGTGGTGGTTGCAGTCTTCAAAATGGGAAGAGGTCTAGCAGACACTTTGCCATTTTCTTAGAGGTAGGAAGTACAAAGTGTGCTGATTTATTTGTTCTTTGGAGGGATGACCTGGCATGTCCAAAAACACTGAATCCCTAGACACTTTATTGATCTAGGCAAAACCCTTGTTTATTTGAGATTTCTCTCCTCCTCTGAAGCACATATGTCTGACAAGTGCATCCAGAGTACTGATGGCTTCCTGTCGCCATCCACAGGTGTGACTAAGATGCCCGCAGGACCGTGAAGCCACAAGTCCTGCTATGGAATATCCAGATGATCCAGATTCTGTTAAACAGTAGGACAGGGCAGTGGAGGTGTTATTTCCATTTATTCTAAGTGAGGACAAACTGCTTTTGAATCTCCTTTCTAGTAGGGGTTGAAAATAATGCATTTTCTAATTCAATAGCCTGGTACCAAGTGCCAGAGGCCATGTGGATTTGAACACTCCATCATGAACAGTAGACTTGGCTGGGGTTAATACTTGGTTAAGTTTAGAGTAGTGCACCATCAGCAGCATGGTCTGACTTTTTTTTTCTAGGGGACAGACTGGTGAACTAAAGGGGACATGGTGGGGACTGCCATCTCATCCTCCTTTAAGTCTTTGGGATGGCTCCAAACCCTGCTATTCCTCCTAATTTCTGATTTTCTTGTCAGAGGCCGAGGAAGGCAAATTCAAGGTTTTCATCTGGCTTTTTCTGTAATGTATCAGTCAGGAGACAGACACCACACATTATTTTAACAGAGGCAACATAATGAAAAGAATTGCTAAGTAGTTTACTGACCTGGAAAGGCAAAGAAAGAGAACAGTAAGGTATCTTAGAGATGGAACTTGTCACCAGCACACTTAGGGCTGGGGGACAAGGGAGGAAGTTGGGATTATTGATAGCAGAAGCTTGGATAGGAGCAGAAACTCAGACCTCTGAAAGGGGATCACTCCTCAGTGTATGCTGAGGACCCCAAGCTGTGAGGAAGCTGAGGAGGAGGAGGCCCTGACTGAGTGGTGCTGGTGCTTCTGGTGCCCACTATGAGATGTGTCCCCTGGGTACTGGAAAAACTGCTGTAACTGCAGCAAACTGCCAATGCCAAAGTGAGCAGTGACAGAAGCCTGAAGTGAATGGGAAGCACACATCTTCCTAACCCTCTAGTTTCCCCTATTGGAAGAGTCAAATATAGAGGCAGCTGGCAAAGTAGAAATGTGGTTTGCAGAGTTTCAGTCCAAGTGTCACAAAGCAGAACATGCAAGCCGGTGTGGGGAGGTAGAAGAGGTGGCCATGGTTGAAGCTGAGAGACAATAGCTTAGTCACTAGCATGAGGCTTTTGTTTCAGAAGCTAGCAGTCCACATTCATCCAGAGGGTGCACTCAAGAGCTAGAGAAATAATTTTAAGGAAGGACTGTCAACACGCTGAATCTATAATAAGACAGACTGGGGACCAGACTCCTTATCACCTGACTTCCAATGTCCTCTCTGTAACAGGGATGCCTTAATGGTGTTGGGTCTCCAAGGTCATGGTCAACTCAGACCCTGTATCCAGTAGCCCTTGGAAAGTCATATGGATGTTCTCCTTTCTCCACTGTGCAATCACACAGGTGAATGGTGCTGTCATTTGGGGAAGGACTGGTGGAATTACTAATATGCAACCCAGACACTCCCTCACTTGATCCATTCTAGATCTGAGAATTTGTTCAGATGGAAACTGGATGAGCCTTCATGACTGTCCACTGGAGTAGTTTATATCAATTTTCTGCTTATATATTAGTATTATTATTTCGGTACTGGGGATTGAACCCAGGTTCTCACTCATGCTAGGAAGGTGCTCTACCACTGAGCTACACCCCCCAGCTCTTTTTTATCATTTTATTTTGACAAAGGGTCTTGTGAAGTTGCCCATGTTGGCCTTTGAACTTGTGACCCTTCTGCCTCAGCCTTCCAAGTAGCTGGGATGATAGGTGTGGGCTACCACACATGGCTGATCATCTACTTTTTTTTTTTTTTTGTGGTACTGGCCATTGAACCCAGGGTCTAACACTGAGCTACATCCCCAGCCCTGTGCATCTACCTTTTTTCTGTGTCTCACTCATTTATTTGTTGTTGATTGGTGCTTTCTATGTATACATAAAGTGAAATTTACTGTGGTTTATTTATACATGCATATACCATGATTTTGTTAAATTTATTACACCTTTCTTCCCCTTTCCCGTTTCTTCTCCTTCCCTCTCGATTTCCTTCTTCTACTCCACTGATCTATCCTATATCTTTATGATATCTGATCAGCCCCCTCCCCTTATTTTGCTATAGCTTCCACATATGAGAGAAAATATTCGACCCTTGATTTTTCTGAATCTGGCGTATTTCACTTAGCATGATGTTTTCCAGTTCCATCCATTTGCCAGCAAATGCCATAATTTCATTTCTTCTTTATTGCTGAGAAAAACTCCATTGTATATATATGCCACATGTCCTTAATTTGTCCATCTACTGACAGGCATCTGGGCTGATCCCACAATTTGACTATCATGAATTTGCTGCTATAAACATTGATGTGGCTGTATCACTATAATAGGCTGATTTTAGTTCTTTTGGATAAATACTGAGGAGTGGGATAGCTGGGTCTTATTAAGGTGGTTCCATTCTTAGTTTTTGAGGAATTTCCATACTGCTTTCTAACCTTCTCATCTATTTTTAATATCTCATGATTGTACAGATCAAGTAACATACTTGTTGGTTGACATCTCTCTTGTCCTTGGAAACACAATGGCAGCCCCAGCTTCTGTTGTGACCTTGCTTCCCTTTATGATCACTCTGCCCCACCCTTGCCTCCACTGGTTGAGTGCACTGTGACTTCTGCTCTTCTGGAACTTCATCCCCACTGACACTGGAGAACCCCATGATGGCTGTCCTCTGTAGGCTAGCATTGACCGTCTGAGATGCTGGAGATACTGCTGAGGCCATAGAACTCCTTCAATCTGTTTCCTATCCCAGTACATGACTGGAAAGAGTCATAATCAGGTCATCATTACCCTGCTTGTCAGAATGCCTGTATTTGAATCTCGGCTCTGCCAGGAACTTGCAGTATGATTTTGCACAAGTTACTTAGCATCTCTCTGTCTCAGTTTCTCTCCCTATAAAATGAAAATAAAAACAGTACTTTACCTTAAAGGACAGTTGGGTACTTTTAATGGGTTAATTCCTAAATTGCTTGGAACAGAGCTTCATACTGTTAAAGAATATTAGCTATTATCTTTCCTATTAAAGTAAGAAGCTAGCAAGATAACTAACCATTATTGTTCTGGAAATGACAAAAAGCAATTGGACCTTGAAAAAAATAAGTAAAGTTAAATATTAGAAAATAAGAGATAAAATCATTATTGTTTGTGGATCATATAATTGACTACCTAGAAAAATCTAAAAATATCAATAAAAACCTCTTCAAAATTAAAGTGAATTCAGTAAAATGCCTTCAATCAATAGTTTACTTAAAAATTATAATACAAAACAATGGGTGGAAAATCTTACAATAGTCAAAGTACTTATATAAGGAAAACTGCAAAACTTTAAAAGTAGCTAGACAAATGGAGGACTGTGTTTCTGGATGGTAAGTCTCACTATTTTAGAGAAAGCAATTGTTCCAAAATTAAACATTCACTACACAGTTCTAATCAAAACCCAAACATTATTTTTAAATTACAAATGAGTATCCAGTTTAGGTGAATAAACAGTGATAACAGTAAATGTTGAAATAATAATGGCAGGATATCTATCACAACCAGATGTCAAAACATATTTTTAAAGTCAACATAGCTTCAATATTTATACTGGTGGACGAAGAGACAAAAGAGAGAAATTAGAAAAGATTGAAATGTACATAAATAAACCTTACACATATATTTAAAAGTTAGTATGTAGCAAAACTTCCATCACAAATTGGAGTGGAAAATGTAGCTAACCCCTTAAATAACTTTTCAGGGGTGGGTTAACTTCCTGAGAAATGGTTAAATGAGCTTCCCTCATATCTCTGAGTTTCCCTACCTCAAAACTTACTCCAAAATAAATTCTTAACAGTTTAGTAATTAAGCACAGAAATATGAAATTGTAACTATATTGGTCAGCTTTCTGTTGCTACGACAAAATACCTGAGAGAATAAACATACCAGGAGGAAAGATTTATTTTGGCCCACAGTTTCAGAGGTTTCATGGTCATTTGGCTCTGTTGCTTTTGTGTCTGTGGCATCATGGCGGAGAGCATGTTTACCTCATGGAGGCCAAGAAAAGAGAGAAAGGAAGTGGTCAGGGTCTCAATATCCCCTTCAAGGGCACACCCCCACTGTTTTGACTTCTACAGTTTCACCACCTCCCATTAGCCCAGGCTGACATTGGAGCCATTAACACATGAACCTTTGGGAAAGACATAAACAGGTAAGTATGAAAATGGCAAATAGAATGAATGAATTAAAAGAAAAAATATTAATAATACATACAATAAAACATATTTCAGAATAAAAAGGGTAGGCTGGAATATAGCTCAGGGGTAGAGTGCTTGCCTAGCACGTGCAAGACCCTGGTTCAATTCTTTGACCAAACAGCAACAACAAAAAAAGTGCAAATGAGAGCAATATGACATTATTTCCATTTTTTTTCCTTTTTGGTATAAAGTCAACAAATTCTTATTTTGAGATTAAAATATCCACAGTGATGAGGGTATTGGCAAAATGGACTTCAAATACATAGTTAGGGGAAAGTTAGCTGCTATGTAATTTCTGATAAGTCTATGACCAAAAGCTTAGAAATTATGGAATTCATCCTAAGTTACAGCCAAATATATAGGTAAAAAGATGTGCATCACAGAATTTTTCTAATAGCAAAACAGCCTAATGTACACTTATAATAGGTTTGTTAAGTAAGTTGTGGTACATCCATGCGATGGCATGTTATACAGCTATTAAAAGTCAAATTTACATTCTTAGAAAAGTATTTATGATAATTTTCTAAGTATAAAAATAAAATATAGTGTATCAGTTTTTTTAAGCATATATACATGCATACAGTCACCCCACAGTATTCATAGGGGATGGGTTCCAGAACCCCTCTGTGTACTAAAACCTGCAGATGCTCAAGAAATTTATATAGAATGGTATAGTCTCTGCATATAACCTATTACACCCTCCTATATTCTTTATATCATCTCTAGTATATCATTCTTAAAATATCTAACACAATGTAAATGGTATGTAAATAGTTATTATATGATATTAGTTAGGTAATACTGACAGGGAAAAAACTGTGCAAGTTCAGTACAGGTACAGTCATTGTAGCCTATCTACTTAGTATGTGATCCCCAGTTGGCTGAATCCACGAATGTGTAATCTGTAGGCTTGGAGGCTGCTATATATGGATATGTGTGCAAAGAAAAGAGACTAGATGGATGTACAGCGCTAACAGCAGGTACCCCAGATGTGGTAGTTTTTTCATCACATTTTTTTGTTTTCCAAATTTTCTGCATTGACATATCTCAGTTTCGTAATTTGAATTGGGGAATAAATGAGGGCGAAATAAAGAATGTCTAAGGGCTCCATGACTCAGTCAACCTCTACTCTCGGGTTCTGAGTTTAAGTTAAAATATAAGTTTAGATAAACAGAATATCAAGTAAGTAATATAGCTTAATATTGTGGCAGTGCCTTATAATATAATAAAGTATTTAAAATCAAGAGATTCTAGGCCACTTTTTAAAATTTTTTTTAATGCAACAATTTATTTTTTATTATTTGTTCTAATTAGTTATTAGGCCACTCTTTTGAAACTGTTTTTCAGTATGATACATACTTACTATTAAATTTATTTTGGCCAGGCATGGTGGCACAGCCCTGCAGTCCCAGCCCAGAATGTTGAGGAGGGAGGATCACTTGAGCCCAGGAGTTCTAGACCAGCCTGGGTATCATAACAAGTGCCCATCTCAAAAAATTAAATTAAATTTAATTTAAAAAGTGCATTTGGGGACTCGGGATGTAGCTCAGTGGTAAATCATGTGCTTGGCATACTTAAGATCCTGGGCTTGATCCTCAGTTCTGAAAAAAAGTCTTTTTGGTGTCAATTGGATGATTAGTTGCCTACCGAAGTTGATGTCAGTACAGATTTTTATTTTATGTAGCCATAAGAAAAAAAACTGAGGACAACTGCTACCTTTCCCCAACCAAATTCATCCTAGTTTGCACTAAGAAAGGTGATTTAAGGTTCTCTGGTCTCAGTCCCATAAGTTCTCTGTCTCCTTTTCCTTCGTTTTGGGTGACAACCTGAAGCTATGCTAGCAAGCTGGTACTTTCTCACTATATAAAGGCACACTCCTTACCAGGGTCCAGGGCTGGCAGTTGGAGCTGTTTTCTCAATAGTCTGAGTCTCTGGAAAACAATTTAAGCAGGCTGCAGTAGTTCATCAGAACTGTTCAATATCAGTGACTGGAGGGCCTCAGCAATCGCACATCCATCATTCACAAGGCCATCTAAATTGAAGAGAGGAGACACTATAATCTCAGAATTCTTATTTAGGAAAAAGAGGAATCTTAAAACATACTTAAAGGAAGTACAGCTGAAGCCATCATTACAGTCAGATTTTATCTTTCCCGGTATGGAAAAGGTTACATCAGTGAAAACAGATCTTCTACAATACAAAGGAAAGCAATGCATGACCAAACTGAGTAATTTATTTTACTCAGTGGAGTAAACAATGATGACTAATATTGTTTTAATCTATGCATCCAGTGAGACCCAGGGTAGTGATATGTAAAAGCACTTAAACACATACTTATTATGGCCCAGGGCTGTCAAGAGCTGTTTTGAATTAGAAAGAGCTGGAAATATCCCCATCAGAAAAGATCTGCCCACCAGCCCAACACTATAAATAGTCCTGAGTGAGCTCTGCTTGTTCCTAGGGTTGGCCCAAGGCCTATCCTCCTCCTGGGGGACCACTGCTTGGGAGGAATGAGGCAGAAGTGGAACCTGGCGTCTGCCTTGCTGCCTCCCCAATCACTGAAGCTTTCTCAGGAAAAACCTATTTGCTCTCTGTAAATATTTCATCTCCCCTTTTTCTTTCTTTCCTCTTCCCTTCCTACCAAACACAGCACAACACATAAATAAATAAAATCCCCAAACACAAAAATAAATAAAGCAAAGCTTTACTGGTCACTTTCTGGGTGTTGGTTATGAAGCGCTGGGGACACAAGCTACCTATTGGTAGCTTAAGTTCCTGTTTCAGCAGTCCCTGCAGGGCGATGGGGTAAAACAATGCTTGATGGGAGAGCAGCCCTGAGTTTCTTAATATTTTATCTAATCCTCACAGTACTCAGCAGAAGGCATCGTGACACCTATGAGACAGGTGAGGGAAGCAAAGCCGAGAGGAATGCAATGATTGGGAGGGCCTGTGACTCTGTTGAGACCCAGCCAAGGGATTCTTCCATTATGCAATGATCTGTCAGTTATAAGCAGCTCCAGCTTATATTACCCATATCTTTTACTTTTATGATATATATATATATATATACCCAAGTGTTCACCGAGAAATGGTGCCAACTTCTTTTAAATCACTGTAGTTTTCAAACTTTTCCCTTCATTTTGACCCACCTGCTTCACATCCTGGAGAATAGGTGGCCCAAAGGGGCAGCATGAGATGCCTTTGGGTCCAGGCTACAGACTTCACTATCAACACATGTCAGTCTTTATGAATGAAGGGAGTTAGGCTATGCCACTTTGACGCCTCCACTTTGACATAAGGATTATTTTGAGTTAAAAGCAAGAAGAGTTCTCTAGTCTCCCTTCAACTGCCTAAAACAGGGCATGAATTTCCTCTGTGAAGGTGGCATCAAGGCTGTCTCTCCTATACCAGGATGAGGAATATGACCCTCATCCCTGGAGACAGAGAACTGGCACCAAGATTCATCTGTGAAAGTATCACCTTCCATTAGTTCCCCCATGTATTTATTGGTCAATTTCATACAATCCTTCCTCTTTGAAGGTCAAACTCTCTCTCCTTTTTCAAGAAACTTCTAGTTGAACACTTCTGGGAATTACAAAGCATGTAAAATTAAAAAAAATCAAGACATTTTATATTCCTTTTCTTCTGTTAATCTGTCTTTTGTCTGTTAAATTTGCAGGAGTCCATTTACTAAACCCAAGAGAGTAGAGGAAAAGTTTTTCCTTTCCAGAAATGCACGCACACCTACATCCATCCTTGGTCACAACAGAGAGATAACAGCAGCTTCCGTGTACTAGGAATAAAGTACTGTGCTAAGCACTTAAATCTCTTTCAAACTTTCCAACATCCCGATGTGGTAGCTACTATTTTTTATCTGATGTAGAAATAAGGAAACTGAGGCTGAGAGAGGTTATGTGACTTGTCTGAGGTCCTGCAGTTTATAAGAGGGAGAGCCAGGGTTACCAGCCAGGTGGTGACAAGCATGCTTGCTTTCTTCTCTGCTGCACCACAGTGCCTCCAATACAGGGGGTGGATTCACCCGCTACCTGAACTTGTTCCTAGACTGAGCAGTTTCTAAACTGAGTTGAGACCAGGAATGACTCAGCTCATGGCCTTTTCCTGCTCCTTCAGACAACCATGCTCATCTGCATGTGGGCCTCTCTTGCCTCAGGTCTCAAGTCTCCTAAGGAACTACACAGTCTACAGCAACATTGACCAATGGTTCCCAGACTTGTTTTGGCATGAAAAGCATTGGAGGAACTCATGAAAATGCAGATTTCTAGGCCTGTAACCTCTGATGTATTAGCAATGGCCAGGTACCACCTGACACAATGGTGATTGGGGTGGAAGTGTAAAAGTCTTTTGAAACCTGACTGAACACAATTTAGCTGATCTCTTTCCCTAAAGATAGAAAGTAACCTACAGAGGCCTTTGAATGACTTCTGTGGATTTCAAAGAGTCAACTTTTGTACCCTGACACCTGAAAAATATCTGACTGTCCTACATTTAAGTGTTTGAAATGAACGTGTTCTTGGTCTGTGACACCTTTTATGATATGTTAGTACTTGGAAGGAGATTGAAATGCATAGTGACTACTAATGATGTTGCGCTGTTAGAAATCACACATGCTTAATTAGCTAGTCCTCCAGAGGACCCTATCAAACTAGGTAATTAAACAATTTTAACAAATTTTTAAAGATCAGTCATTTCAAAATGAATAAATTCTGGAGATCTTTTGTACAGCATGGTGGCTATAGTTAATGTATATTTGAAATCGTTAAGAAAGCAGATCCTAAATGTTCTCATCAAAAAAAGCAAGCATATGAGGAGGTGGCTGGGTTGATTGGCTTGATTGACTCATTTCACAATGTATACATACATTAAAACATCACATCATACACCATAAATATGTACAATTTTTATGTGTGAGTTACAAAAACATAGAATTATTGAAGGTCTTGTTTTCCCTTTTAAATGTCTCTTGTCTTTACAGCAAGGAAGTTAAGAGATATTCTCTTTTGGAATAATGCAACTGGCCTCAAAGCCAGATTTGCTGCTGCTTCTGATAAAGTTAATTCTGGTGATTCCTGGAATACTTTTTCAGAGACAAATGGATTCTCTGTGGTTTCTTTAAGTCTTCATTACTCAAAGCTTGGATGTTATGTTAAATTTTTCGACTTTGATCAGTCTGGGCCATGAATCATAGGCCATAAGGAGTAGAAACTGTTTATTCATAAGACAAGGGTGTCATTGGCACTTGGTGGTGGTATAAATGTCACGCTGTCTTCCATTTTGACTGTGATGCTTAGCAATGAAACTGAAGCCACCTGAATATGCAGAGAAGATGGAGATTACCTACCAACGTAGGTCTCTTCCAAATTACTTGTAAAAAAAAATCACCTTCCTTTCTGTGGTTGGAAATCACACACACACATACACACTCACGGTCAGCAATCTTCAACTGTCTGAAAAAAATAGGAAGCATCTGCTCTGCTTTCCCTCAAGACCAAATAAGGGAGAGTGGGCACACATTGCAAGGGGAGGCATTAAAATTAGACTTTTTAGGAAGAGCTTGCCCAGAGGAGGGGTTGGGAAACACCAAGGATGCATGAGAAACAGAGTTTGTAGAATACAGTTGATTAAAAGATGAAGAAAAGAATGTGAATATTTTACACATTCAAAAATAGTTGTTAAATTGTATGGAAAGACAGCATGGATTTATGAGAAAAGAACCAACATAGCAACAAGAAGAACACAGTTCTCTTAGTTGCAAGGACTTTGTGGTGTAGCAGCAATGCCTGTTTAAATTTCACCTCTGCCACTGATTTTGATGAGTTATTTAACCTGTCTCAAGCTTGATTTACACTTTGGTAAATTGGGAATAATAATACCCCCTGGAGAAGTTTCAATGCACATAAAGTACTTAATGCAACATAAGGCACTTTTCATATATATATATATATATATATATATATATATATATCCATAGTTGTGGGTGTGGATTAGATATGACTGCTATCCTAAATAACCTGCATACATTTCTGTCTAGAGGCGGGGGAATGGATTGACTAATATTGAGATTTCACTGAGCTCTGAGATTCCACAGACCTGTAAAGACTCCTTAATGATTATTCAGTGTTATGCAAAGGTAAAGCTAGGTTGTCTCCTAGTTTGTCCAGAAGGGGGCTGAGTGGAGAGACACTTGTGCATAGCTACATCATCATATTAGATCACTTGACATTTTTGGATGAGCAATAAGTTGATAAATGAGGAAGGCTGGTCACTGTCATGGTTATTAATGAGAAAACCTACCATCCTCATGGTAATGAATTTTGATGAGGGAAAAGAAATCACCTCTGGGCAAAACCTGCAAATGTGCAGTCACTTGCTGATTATTGCCTCTGCATTTTCCTGGGCTGGTGTCAAACAGGAGACTCAAGACTTAAACCTGGATAAGCACCGTGTAAAGATGAACCCTGCAGCCAAAGCATCTGGGAGTCTGGCTTAGGGCAGAACATGCCAGTGCCACAGTGCTCATTGTTGGGCTGTCTTTCAGAGAGAGGCCTCCAGAGACAGGTTGAAATGGAAAAAACAAACATATGCCTGTCCTTGCAAGGTTTTAGTAGGAAAATCCTGCAAGTAAAAGCCCCACCTCTGATAGTCTTTTGGCATAAATTTCATGTAATTGGAAAAGGCGGTTAGATTTTCTGCCCATGGAAGGTCTCTGGCATGTGTAGTCATGTGACTGAGGAAGGAGTCCTGTGGAGTGTGCAACTTCCTTGTTAAAGACAAGGAAGAACCCTCAAGCATTACCTGACACACATTCTAGTCAGGTGGAAAGGAACTCCATGATCAGTAACTCGAGTTCTCACCTTCAGGCAAGTCTGCCTTCAGACTGGGCCAAAGAGACAATGCTCAGTTCTGCTTCCTGGTCATCTTCCCTGATGGCCAAATACAAGTGGGTGCTCTGTCCAGACTTTTCACTCTAGGACTGTGGTTGCTCTTTTCATGTTCTTTTCATTTCTGAGATTCACTGTATTGGAGAAATACCACGCAGGGAAATGAAGAGACTTTGGTTTCTTTGATGCCAGCCCAGGAACATGGGTTTCTTTGGAACTTGGTTGAAAGCACAGTATTTGCAGGTTTGTGATATCGTCTTGTCTCTTACTTCCACTCCCGTGCAACAGCTCAACAGGCCTCTCTTCCTTTTGCCAACTTGCCCACTCCCAGACTTCTGTTTAATTCTGGGAAACCTGTTTAAAGAAAGGATGACCCTTGAAGCAAATAATATACCAAATGTCTTGAGTAGGAGCTGTCTGAAGAGTGGGCCAAAGTGACTCATGGACCTCTGGCTTCAGGAAAAGATGGAGAGCAGGGGCAAGCTCTGCCTCCCCTTCCAATGCCATTTCGATCCAAGAACATCAAGAACTTGGTAACTAGATATGCTCTTAGAAGAGAGCCCTTCTATTTTAGAAATGGATTTTCTAACTGCTTTAAAATCAGCAGAGCTGTACACCAAGCAAATCAATGAAGAGTACTCTGTGTGCCAATTTATGCAGGAGACACAGCTCTTTCAGCAATTACCAAGGCCAAAAAGGTCATCAGCTTTTCATATCTGGTGAATCCAGGATTATCTTTTGGGTACTCATGTCCAGTTTGGGCTACAGTTGTGGTGGAGGAGGATTCTCGTCCTATACCTCCATGTTGATGGGACACTAAATGTAGGGGCACCCATCCAAAACTGCAGTTATTCATTTTCTTATTTTTCCACCCAATCTCTGTTCCACAACACTCCCTATCTGTCATAGTGGCTCACTAGAGCAGTAGGCTCTGTCATACATGTGTGCGTGTGTGTGTGTATGTGTGTGTATGTATGTGGGGTTTGCTGGCGCATTAGTTTTCTAGGACTATTCTAGAAAATTACAATACACTTGGTGACTTAAAGCAACAAAAATTTATTTTCCCACAGTTCTGGGGGCTAGAAATCTGAAATCAAGGTGTTAAAAGGCTGAACTCCTTCTGAAGTCGCTAGGGGTGGATCCTTTGTTGCTTCTTCAGGCTTCCAGAGTTTGCTGGCACTCCTTGGCTATCTTTGGCTTATAGATGCATTGATCCAACATCTGTCTCCCTCTGCACTTGGCACTATCCCCTGTCTCTGTGTTTGAATTTGCCTCTGCACATGACACCAATCATTGGATTTGGGCCCACCCACATTCAGTGTGACTTCACTTAAACTTGATTACATCTGCAAAACCTCAAATAAGGTCACACTCACATAAGGTTGGGACTTGAACGTATCTTTTGGGGAGACATAATTCAACCCACAATAGGGACTTTTTTTGGCAATCAACTTTCATCCCTAGTTCCATCTATGCTTTCTCTTGTACTGCATGACAAGCCTGGGAATTATTACATTCCCTAGCATCCCTCAGTATCAGAGTTCTGCTTTATATTGTGCCAATAAGAAAGACTCATGCAATGAAGGAAGAAGAAAGATAAAATTGTTATTGCTATTATTGTAGCTGCAGGCAAGCGTGTAGGCTTTGATAAATGGCACATGTGAGATTTTGCAATACCCTTTGGGTGCCCTCCTACAAATTGTCCCTATAGGTGTTTCAGGAAGCTGAGATCATCAGTGATTATTTTCTGAAATTCCTGCAATTCCAGACTTCTTAGAAGCCAATAGCATATTTCCTTGACCTCTGCTTCCCCAGCTCTTCTAGCAATTTTAGTACAGTTTCCAGTATTAAATCCTTTCATTGAAATACCTTGAATGGTTTCTGTTTTTCTGACCAAATCCCAGAAGATAGAGTGGAGGTTGTCATGTCCTTCAAGAGAGAAGTCTGAGAGTTTGGCATGTAGTTTAACAAACTGTTTGAAATTCCCCCCTCAGGTTCCTGAGCAGTGGAGACTTGCCTTGCCTTTTTTTAGTTGAGAACCACTTGTATAATGATTTTGGGCTTTTATAACACGTACAACAAAGAAGCAGTATGAGATTTCTTGAGGGGCTGATACACTTCATGAGGATTCATTACAGTAAAATTAATGAAAGCTGTTGCTCTTAGGTTAGCATGAAAACTGCAAAGACAAGAATGTATGTTAGTTTTCCTGCTCTAAAACCTTCTCTGATTCCCTATTGCCTGATGAATTAAGTACTAACCCCTTCTCTGGTATTGAATACCCCTGTAGTATAGTCACTAAAATTTGAGCTCTGTGCAGACAGGGGCATTCACTGTTCTATCCCTATCACTTTTAACTGTGCCTGGCACATGGCAAGCTTTCAGTAATTGTTGAACAAATGAATGTACTGACATTTCTCAGTACCTTTCTCACCATTCGCCCATATTCTGATAGACTTGGCAAACCAGTTGTTACCCATTCCAACCATCTGGCCTTCACCTTACCCATGTTGATTCCCTTTGTAACTATCTTCACATCTTGAAAGAAACTGCCCTCTTCATGAGCATTTTCTGGCTCATATCCTCCAATGGATGGGATTCTCCTTGCTTTGGGGGCTTATGGACGTTTTTTAAAAATTGATAACCTTATGCTTTGGAAGAGTTTTAGGTTATCAGAAAAATCGAGTAGATAGTACATATCATCTCCTTCCTGCGCTGGTGTTCACCTCCACCTTCACTGCGGCTGTAGTGTTGGATAGAATCCAGGAGGAGAAGCAACCTGAAGGATTACCCCTACCACACAGGCACGAGCGTGGCCTGGGGCCAGATCAGAGTCCAGGTGCAGAGGACTGTGGATGACAACTGCAGCTTTTCTTCTATCAGTTTTAGCTGCTGTGTTTTTTTTCCCTCCCCTCCCACCTTTCCTTCTTCTCCTCTTCTTTTCCTTCTTTGGTATCAAGGACATGGGGATAAATAGCTGAAGGGTTGGGATGCAGCTCAGTGCCAAAGCACTTGCCTCGCATACATGAAGCCCTGGGTTCAATCCCTGGTTCCAAAAAAAAAAAAAAAAAAAAGGAAAGAAAGAAAGAGACCCCAACCCAACCAGAAACAAAGAACAAAAACCAAACCAACCAACAAACCCCCAAACCAATAAAACAAACAGAAAACCAGCTGAAAAGAAGTAGGTTTTGTTTTTTTGTTTTTGTTTTTTAAGACATAGAGTCTCACTATGTTGCCCAGGCTGACTTAGAATTGTCTCAAGTGATCTTTCTGCCTCAGCCTCTGGAGTAGCTTGGATTATAGGTGCATATCATCAAGCCTGGCTGAAGTAAAATTTCACAACAGCTCATTCTGTAGTCTCAAGATTCTCCTCAGTAAACAAAATGGCAGAAAAAGGTTTGCCCCAGGGTCTTGCAAAAGTAAGTGAATCTGGCCTTTCAAAGTGCTGGAGTGTGCACATGTGTTTTTCCACCGGCCATATACATTTGGAGCAGAAAACAGGCCTAGGGGCAATTGTGGGGCCAAGCACTAAGGCTCGGAGGAGCCTCAAAGAGAGATTAAGGATGGGCAGAGGCCTCCACTGGTCCTATGTAGGGGTAATAAGGAGCTCTGGGCTTCGTTTCTGCGTGTTTGGGTTGGAAGGGACTAGGACCTAGCTTTCTCATTCCTGATCCAGTACTCTTGATGACAATTCTCTAATTTATTTATTTTAAAGAGCAGAACCCTGAGAGGTAAAGAGATGAAAGCAAGGTTGCTCCAGGTGTGCTGGGAGTGGAAGCTAGAACCCCATCCCATTTCCCAGCTTTAGAGGATGACTCCAAACCCCAATCTCCTCAGAGAACGGCTTGAGAATCACAGCCCATACCTTGAACTTGTTACTATAAATAAAATGGGAATGTTACCATGGCAACCTGTCTGTTGAAATTGCCCCTTATGGAGCAAATTAGCCAGGATCGATAGTGCTTCCTGAATGCAGAATTACTTTCCTTTTATAACAAAAGTTTGAACAAATGAAAGAATGAACCACTCAGGGGAAGAAAGGTCTGAGTCAATGCAATTACACTGTTAGCTGCAGCTCCTCTTCCATGCCCATCCGAGGGTGTTCCTTAGTGCGACATGGTCTCTAAGCTGGTGCTCTCTAGGCCGCTGTGTTATTTACTGCTCACTTCCGCAGCCTCTTCCTTGGCAGGCAGGCTCTTCCTGCTGCTCTGCATGTGTCATGAGAAAGGACACTTCTGTCTGTAATGTCCTGCTTCCCCAGGCTCAGCTGTCATGTGCCGAGATGCTGTCTTCAGAGATGGACAGATTTTAAATGGCACTCCCTGAGCCTGCACTCGAGGACAGACCTCAGAGCAGCTGTGGGCCCAGGGCTCACCCCAGCTAGGTGCTTATTAGAAGCCATTAGTGAGCCCCTAAGCCAGGGATAGTCTGCTATTGTTCCCCAGGACAAAAGAACCATGAATTCCTTCCGCAGGCAAATGCTGAGGAAGCTTGGGGAGGATGGTAGTGCTCTGCTTGGCTGGGCTTTGAATGGTAAGAGTTGAGTGGCTACTCTTCATTATCTAAGCGTCTGTACAGAGTCCCAAATTGTCTTCCAACTGGTCTGGTGCCTGTAACTCTGCGCCTTTGCGGAAGGGAGGGCTGGGGTTGTAGCTCAGTGGTAGAGCACTTGCCTAGCACTGGTGAGGCCCTGGGTTCGATCCTCAGCACCATATAAAAACAAATAAAATAAAGATTAAATTCTTTTAAAAAATGCAGAAGGGAATGCTCCTGGGAAGGGAAGTCATTTAAACTAATTCCCACAAAGGAGCCAGGCTGGAGTCTTGTTGGGCAGCAGGGGCAACCGTTATAGTTTGGATCTTAAATGTTTCTCAAAAGCTCCCGTATTAAAGGCTTGGTTCGAAGCTGAGGGTGCTGTCGGGAGGCTGTGCAGCTGCAGGAGGTGGGGCCTGGCCTTGAAGAGTGTATCTTGTCTCTGGCCCCTAGTGTCTCTTTCCCTCTCTCTCTGTTTTTCCCTCCCTGCTTCCTGGCTGCCAGGAGGAGAGCAGCTTGCCCCAGCACACACTCTCCACCATGATGTTCTGTGGCACCGCAGGCCCAGAAACAATGGACCCAACTGACCTGAAACCTTTGAAACCGAGAGCCAAAACAAATCTTCCTCCTTTCACATTGATTTTCTCAGGTGTTTTCTCATGATGGTGGACAGCTGACTAACACAGGATCATTAATATCCACCTCCATTGTCCCAGACCTTTCACCTACATCCTCGTTTAGTTCTTGCAACAATTAATTATATAAGGTCTTATTTATGGCTTTCACTCTCCTCTCATGTCTGTTTACTGCACCCCAATACTTACTGCCTCTGCCTCACTGTACAGGTGACCCAGTGTTTTGGATTTTGACAAAGATAGGCTTGTGTTCCGATTTCAGTTCTGTCACCATCTGTGAACAGTGGGACACTAAGTGATTTGGCCTTTTTCGAATCTGTTACTTGATGGAATCAGTTGTTTACTGATCTTCATGGACTGTGTCATCAGAAAAATCTGCATTGCATGTTGTTTTGTAAATTTGCATCACCTATTTGTTTTGCATTTAAGAATTAAGTGGTGTTCATATCTGGTCTGAGTAACTTTATCAAGTTGTCAAAATTAGTCTTTAAATTACATTTCCTAGTTGGTAATAATAACAATAGGCTTATTTCAAATTTTAAGATAATTAAAAAATTTCTAATTGTGATGTAAAGCACATAAAATGAAAACTGGAAATAAGGGTAGACTTGATATGTGGAGAGACAAAATGAAGCCCAGAGAAGCAGAGGAAGATAAACAGTCTGAGCTTGTCAGTGCTGAAGTTCTGGAGTGGGGCCTATAACAAAGTACTACAAACCAGGTGGCTTAAACAACAGAAAGGAGGAGTTTGGGATAGGTGTTTCAGTAGGATAGTTTCCTTTGGGTTGTGATAGACCTAAGACAGAGTGCAGGTATGTGCAATTTCTCCTCAGTATCAGTTATAACTGCAGTGGTCCCTTAGCATCCATGGGGAATTGGTTCCAGGACCCCCTGGATACCAAAAATCCACAAAAACCTACACATATCTTCCTGTATACTTTAAATCATGTCTAGATACTGTAATACTAATACAATGTCAATGCTATTTAAATACTTGTTATTGTATTGCTTAGGGAATAATGCAAGAAAAGAGTCTACTTGTTCAATATGGATGCATTGGTTTTTAGAATATGTTTAATTTGCACTTGGCTGAATCTGTGGATATAGAACTTGTGAGTATATTTTTGTGTATTTATTTTTTTCTTATTCAAGAGAGCATGTTACAAGGCAAAGGAGTAAAAACGTTGTGTTACAGGGATAACTTTGAATTCCCTCTCACTAGCCTTTTAGAAAATTTTTATTTTATTTTATTTCATTCTATTTTTTTAATGTTATAGTTTAGATCTTTTTAAAAAACATTTGTTTTAATTAGTTATACAAGACAGCAGAATATATTTCAACTTGTAACAAATATGCACAACTTTTCATTTTTCTGGTTCTATATGATGTAGAGTTACACCATTTGTGCAATCACATATGTACATACGGTAATACTATCCATCTCATCCCACCATCTTTACCACTTCCATTCTCCCTCTGCTCACCTCACTCCCCTCTGCCCAATCCAAAGTTCCTCCATTCTTCCCATGCACCCCCCCAATTATGTATCAGCATTCACATATCAGAAAACATTTGGCCTTTGTTTTTTTGGGATTGGCTTATTTTGCTTAGCATGATATTCTATAGCTCTATCCATTTACCTGCAAATGCCATAATTTTATTCTTCTTTAAGGCTGAGTAATATTCCATCGTGTACATATACCACAGTTTCATTATTCATTTATCTAATGAAGGGCATCCAGGGTGGTTCCACAGTTTAGCTATTGTGAATTGAGCTGCTATAAACATTGATGTGTCTGTGTCACTGTAGTATGCTAATTTTAAGTCCTTTGGGTGTATACCAAGGAGTTGGATAGCTGGTCAAATGGTGGTTCCATTCCAAGTTTTTTGAGGAATCTCCATACTGCTTTCCAGAGTGGTTGCACCAATTTGCAGTCCCACCAGCAATGTATGTGTGTACCTTTTTCCCCCACATTCTCACCAACACTTATTGTTGCTTGTATTCTTGATAATTGCCATTCTGACTGGAGTGGGATGAAATCTTAGAGTAGTGTTGATTTGCATTTTTTTAATTACTAGAGATGTTGAAATTTTTTCATATATTTGTTGATTGATTGTATTTCTTTTGTGAAGTATCTCTCAGTTCCTTAGCCCAGTTATTGAATGGGTTATTTGGGTTTTTTTTTGGTGTTATTTGATTTCTTTATATATCCTGGAGATTAGTGCTCTATCTGAAGTGCATGTGGTAAAGATTTTTTCCCATTCTTTAGGCTCTCTCTTCACATTATTGATTGTTTCCTTTGCTGAGAAGAAGCTTTCTAGTTCGAATCCATCCCATTTATTGATTCTTAATTTTATTTCTTGCGTTTTAGGAATCTTGTTATGGAAGTCAGGTCCTAAGCTGACATGATGAAGATTTGGGCCTACTTTTTATTCTATTAGGTGCAGGGTCTCTGGTCTAATTCCTAGATCCTTGATCCACTTTGAGTTGAGTTTTGTTCAGGGTAAGAGATAGGGGTTTAATTTCATTTTGCTGCATATGGATTTCCAGTTTTCCCAGCACCATTTGTTGAAGAGGTTATCTTTTCTCCATTGTATGTTTTTGGCTCCTTTGTCTAGTATGAGATAACTGTATTTATGTAGGTTTGTCTCTGAGTCTTCTATTTTGTACTATTGGTCTACCGTCTGTTTTGGTGCCAATACCATGCTGCTTTTATTACTATTGCTCTGCAGTATAGTTTAAAGTCTCGTATTGTGATGCCTCCTGCTTCACTCTTCTTACTAAGGATTGCTTTGGCTATTCTAGGTCTCTTATTCTTCCAAATGAATTTCATGATTGCTCTTTTTATTCCTATGAAGAAAGACATTGGGATTTTAAATAGAATTTCATTAAATCTGTATAACACTTTTGGTAGTGTGGTCATTTTGACAATATTAATTCTGCCTATCCAAGAGCATGAGAGATCTTTCCATCTTCTAAGGTCTTCTTTCTTTTTTTTCTTTCTTTAGTGCTCTGTAATTTTCATTATAGAGGTCTTTTACCTCTTTTGTTAGATTGATTCCCAAGTATTTTATTGTTTTTTGAGGCTATTGTGAATGGGATAGTTTTCCTTATTTCTCTTTCAGTAGATTCATCACTGATGGATAGAAATGCATTAGATTTATGGGTGTTGATTTTACATCCTGCTACTTTCCTGAATTCATTTCTTAGTTCTGGAAGTTTTCTGGTAGAATTTTTTGGATCCTCTAAATATAGAATCATGTGGTCAGCAAATAGTGATAGTTTGAGTTCTTCTGTACCTATTTGTATACCTTTAATTTCTTTCATCTGTCTGGTTGCTCTGGCTAGAGTTTCAAGAACAATGTTGAATAAAATGGTAAAAGAGGGTACCCTTGCTTGTTCCAGTTTTTAGAGGGAATGCTTTCAGTTTTTCTCCATTTAGAATGATGTTGGCCATGGACTTAGCATAAATAGCTTTCACAATGTTGAGGTATGTTTCTACTATTCCTGTTTTTTCTATTACTTTGAACATGAAGGGATGCTGTATTTTGTCAAATGCTTTTTCCGCATCTATTGAGATGATCATATGATTCTTATCTTTAAGTCTATTGGTGTGATAAATTACGTTTATTTATTTCCATATGTTGAACCTACCTTGCATCCCTGGGATGAACTCTACTTGATCATGGTGCACTATATTTTTAATGTGTTTTTGTATGTGAGTTTCCAGAATTTTATTAAGAATTTTTGCATCTATGTTCATCAGGGCTACTGGTTTAAAGTTTTCTTTCTTTGATTGTCTTTGTCTGGTTTTGGTATCAGGGTGATTTTAGCCTCATAGAATGAGTTTGGAAGTGTTCTCTCCTTTTCTATTTCATGGAATACTTTGAGGAGTATTGATATTAGTTCTTCTTTGAAGGTCTTGTAGAACTCAGCTGAGAATCTTGGTCCTGAGCTTTTTTGGTTGGTAGTCTTTTGATGGCATCTTCTATTTCATTGCTTGAAATTGATCTTTTATAAATTGTGTATGTCCTCCTCATTCAGTTTGGCTAGATCATATGTCTCTAGAAATTTGTAAATGTCTTTGAGATTTTCTATTTTATTGGAGTGTAAACTTTCAAAATAGTTTCTAATTATGTTTGGTATGTCAATAATTTCTGTTGTGATATTTTCTTTTTCATCATGAATTTTAGTAATTTGAGTTTTCTCTTTCCTTCTCTTCATTAGTATGGCTAGGGGTTTATCAATTTTTTTTATTTTTTCAAAGAACTAACTTTTCATTTTGTCAATTTTTTAAATTGTTTCTCTTGTTTCAATTTCATTGATTTCAGCTCTGTTTTTAATTATTTCCTGTCATCTATTACTTTTGGTGTTGATCTGTTCTTCTTTTTCTAGGACTTAGAGAAGTAATGTTAGGCCATTT